>JARHVA010003983.1:210000-402500 GCA_037957365.1 Torreya grandis
CCATCTTGTCTAAGATGACTAGCCCCATGGTAGATTAGGAGTTATAGGATCTCTTCAAATATATCCTTCTACTATAATTTCATGAATATATTATATTCAAAAGTTTCTCTTCATTTACTAAATTGTGTCATACACTAAAGGAAAGAGAAGTGAAACTCATTTCAATGGGCAAACTCAAATATACAAGTTTTCCAAACATAAAAAATAAGAGTAATAAAAAATTACCATATAAGGTCAAATTCAATGACAACAAGAATCAAAATCAACTAATAGTCAATACGGCTTTAGATCTTCCTCAACATGTTATTTTATCAGCACCTCTTTGATGTGCATTTACCAATCTACCAATTTATCAAAATAGAGTTTTATAATAGCTATTGCATTGTAACATCATCACTCTCCCTCCTATTCAAGAAGTTGATCTAGAAAAGCCTCTTCCATGGGTACATGATCATCATTAATTTTTTCATTTTCATAGGTTACAAAGCCACACTACAATTAAATGCATCAGTTTGAGACATAAGATACATGACTTGATAGATGACAATCTACTTGATCTTGGCACTTTAGTTGAGCCTCCATAGGAAATTCCAACATAGGATAAAGCTTTGAAAATATTCTCAAATCCATTCCACAACATTATAAACAAGATAAAGGGGACACATCAGGTGTTCACAACACATATAATGCACATCCTCCACCAGTTACATACCAAGAACATTAAATTGAGTCACATCCTTTGAGCAGTATGATAGGTGTGTATGAGTCCAAGGTTCCAACTAGACCTTCAATATCCTTCCTAGATTAGGAGACTTTTTAGGATAATTTAGATTATAATGAGCTATTTATTATAGCACATATTCATAATTAGCCTATTCATAGTATTCTCATCAATAATGGTTCTAGTTTCAACATGTGTACCATTACATTATTGCAACATTTGGGTTATTCATAGTAGGATATCACTCTGATAGATCAATTTATTAATAGATTAAATGTGCACATACAAATTTTATTGGGTGAGCTTGTACTTCCTTTACATATTGTTCCAACACATGTGACCACACATTTCACCATAGTTCCCAGTGCATGAATTTTTTATATGTTACTTGATTGCCCATGGATTCAAAAAATTGAATAGTACCATCTACAGTTCATAGATTCATGAAATTCATTCACATTAATTATTTTATTACAATTTTTAGAGTTCCATACGAATTACCACTACCCACTTCAGAGCCATCTCCTTTGTAGTCACCATTTCTAGCTTCTCCACCAGTTTTAGTTTCCCCACCAGTTATAGTTCTTCCTCTGATATAGATTTACACATAGTTGAGGCATCCATAACTAGTAAAAAGGGTTCATACACCTCCACAACTTTTAGATTATATATATCTTCCATCTATAATATTCACACTCATAGTAGTTTAATTGAGATCTCAAGTATCTACTCATAGAACACATGTTTAGAGAGCTTCTCCTACTTCCAAATCAGTCCCTAAGAGCCCTATAATTGCATCCACTTCTCAAATTTATAGAGGGATCCCATAGTTATTTTCTAATTTAGAGATTTCATAACATTTTCAATACACATATTTTATAATCATAGTCTTATCCTTTCTATCATGCTTCACGATCACACACGATACCTTTATTTGATACATAACACCATGATTGGGAGTCTCATATAATACTCATTAGTTGGTACCATTTATTCTCAATTTTTCCTTTACATGGTTTATTTCAAAAATACAAAAATAATATAAAATATAAAAAATACCAAAAACATTCAGATACATCCAAAACACAAAAACATTTTTTTTGTATGCATCATCTATGATTTATAGTGCTATTTATATTCTATACTTACATTTGTTGTTCTATGTTATTTTTTATCTATTTATCTGCATTATCACACTTCGCTTGATATTATTTATGTGTGTGCATTGACATATATATCTTTGATTGATTCACTCTACCCATTGAGGTTGTATCCTACTTCTACATTCAAGACACACATTGATATACATACCCACTAGGGGCATCTTCTACATGACTACACTATCTAGGTTATGTCATTCCTACACTACACACTCTAAGTTATCATGTTTATGTACGTTACATACTAGATTACATAGATTACTATATCGACATTTCACTAGTATCTCTTACCATATACCTAGTCATGTACTAAACATGTCTTGCATAATTTCACTCTTTCTTTGATTAGTTAGATGTGATTCTATATTTTTAGTTATTGCATGATTTCTCTTCTTGCTTAGTGTAGCTTGTTGGATTACATTTCTATTTCCTACTTTTCTCTTTTATGTGCCTTAGGATATTTTCCAATGTCATTTTCTTCTATTCATGTGTGTGCCTTTGAACATCTATTAATGTCCTTTATTTATACACTTCCATGTGCTTGTGGCTCTTATGCCAACCTTGTTTCAATTATATGTGTATGTGGTATTTGAACATGCCTTGTATGCTTGCTTTCTAGTTTGAGTGATATGTGCCCATGTCACTTGATTTCTTATCACATTAACCACTCATGTATTCTTCTTGTTTATTACTTTATATTCTTGTTTCCTGATTACTTTTCCTATTTATAATGCAATGATCCATACCATGCATTTTCTTGATTTTTTGGAGGCCATGATGGACATCATACTCCATCGTTCATTTCTAAAAACTAACAACTAACACTTTTGATTATAGTTTAGTACATTACTCATGTTATTAGGTTATTATATCTATCTAGACATAACCCTATTGATCTTACAATATCTCAATACAAAACTTGATGTATATAAATATATCTTATCAATTATCATTGTTATATCATATATTTATACATCATAACACACTTGTAAGGCTCTTTCTTCTGAGGGTAGTCATTGTAACATCTTCATTCCTACCCTAAAAAGAGGGGGAAATAAATAGGGGTTTTGTCATAGAGATTAGAGATCCTAATGATCAAAAAATTGATTTCCAGAACACTCAAAATAGAATCTAAAGATCAGACTAGGCATAACAAACTAGGTATATAGTAGAAAATCTAGAATAGTTACCAGATTTGGCCTTGGAAAATAGTGCCAAAGTTGAACTATAACATCAGATAGCATGATGTAATATTTTGAGCACTCCTATCCAAGCAGTAAAAAAATTAGTTTTTCTAGAAATAGATAGAAAAGTGAGTTTAGTCATATGTTTGTCAACTCAATATAATCTAGATTCAACATGTTTTAGTATAACTTTTACTTAGATAATCTAGATATAGGGGCATCATATATGGCATGATGGCTATCACTTCTAATTTTATATTAGGTAGTTGATATAAATTCTATATTAGAATCCATGTTATAGACACTAGTGATTAGGGTCAATGTGCAAGACACATTGATCCTTCCCTTTTTTTGAGTTTAGTTTATTTTCCAAGCACTTTTTACTAGTTACGTGCCTTACTCCATCTACAGGTGGTTAGAATCCTTTTTCAAGTTTATATATCATACAAGCTTAACTTCCTAAGTACCCAAGTTCTTGAGTTGGCTTCCATATAAGCTTATTGTAATAGTTTTGGAGTGGCTTTCATACAAGCCTAATCTCCATCTTTTGAAATGGCCAAGAGTGGCCTAGTTTCCAACATGCATTTAGATATCCATGCCAACATTTTTAGATCATAATACATTCATGGGCTATAGGATCCATCTCATATGACATATATTCCATACCGGTATTACTTCATAGACTCACTTTATAAGGTAATGATATATCCAAAGGACTAGCTAGCGTTTATATTCTTGAGCCACCTATTCAGAGGGATTAGACACATAGTCAAAACATTGACCGACACACACATGATTCACTAGCTTCACTCAATTGAAAATAATGGATCCAAAGGGCCTACCTTTGCATTATTGAGCCATTTCTATGGAATTGAGCACTTATCTTCATTTATAATATTACTTTTGGTATAGCACACACCCAATGCAATATAGCATCATAATAGGTTTTGTGTTGGTTTGCATACCCAGTGAGGTGTATTCATTCCTTTCTCTTACCTAGATTTTTTACATTATTATTTTAGATATAGTTTATCTAATAAAGAATGATTGACTCTATGTTTTTCATTGTAGATTCACACTTCACAACATTCTCTCTCTACACACATCCAACATCACATTGCTTCATGAGCTTCACCTTTATAGGTAAGTTCATGTATTATTTCTATTTTTATATTATCTTAGTATTTCACTTTGTTTCATCACTAGAATAAAGGGGGGGCAAATGTAGTAATATAAAGTGCAAAATTTGGTAACTTGAGTGTGGCTAATGATACGTAGTCCATAAGTCCATATTGCTTGATCTCATAACCCTCATAAGCATGTTTTCAGTAAGTCCCAATCATCCATATCCTCCTAGAATGAACACTTGAAAAAATATATTACTCTTTCCATGCATAATCCATCCCCCCAAGTCCCATCATTCATGGACAATAGTGCCCAAACTTGGACTACAATGTTAAAACCCAAGGTGTCTTATTTTAGGCACTATTATCCAAGAGTATTTTGGCTACTAAAAGTCATACTCTCTTGAATACTTATCATAATTAATGTTAGCCTAACATGAATTCATTTAACCCATGATCATTAAATCCCCTATAGAAGGACATTCAAAGTCCATTTAGAAGGGTTGTCACTCATTTACAAGAGAGAAGCAAGAATACAAGCAAGACTACAGAAGCACTTTTCCCTATTCTTTGCATACATCCATCCAATAGCATTTCAAACTTATTCAAACCTTTATTCCAATGCCTAGTCATTATAAGTATACCTAGTTTCACAATTAGTTACATTTTCATCACACTATTGTACCAAGCACTTCAATGGGATAAATACATATAGCTTGATCCCTCCTTAAAATTATTCATATGTAGGAAACATGTCAACAAATGGGGTGTGAAGTGCATCTAGTTTATCCTTTACACACTAACCACTCTTCTCCTTTCTCCAAATTTTACATTTAAGTTCAAGTATAAAGAGGACCTAAGGTATTGAAGATGATATTAGGTACACAGTGAGATATATGGACTTTTATGCTTTGATATTTCACAAGAATGGTCACACAAACCTAATACACAATACCCATAAAGCTTAGATCACTATGAAAATATCACCAAGTTAAGACTATAGTGATAGAACCTAGGGTGTCCCACTTTTGATGCTCTTATCCAATAAATAAATAAACTCCATGTTCCTATTTTTGATAGTCTCCAAAGCCTACACATAGATTTCCAAACCCTGTCTCAGTCAAAATAACATAGAATTAGATAAGTTTAAGTTTCTCTCTCTCACTACTATTTTTAGAAAATCCCTAACTATAGTTAAATTTCATAAATTAGTAGCCTAATTATTCTATATTTTTTACTGATTTTATCTACTTAGACCCAGTTGTTATTTAAAAATTAAACATATAATTTCCTAAAAATAATAAGTCACTCCTCAAAACTTCACTCTACACTTTAGTTCATATCAAACCTACATGAGACATGAAACCTTCATGTCTTCCCTACACAAGCCCATAGATGTCTTGTTGACTACCATGATTGAACTATAGGTGATTACATGTTTTAGAGAATATTCTATTTATATTCCTCTAAACTCTTTTAGGTATATTAAACCTTAAAATTACCAATTATGCTATCCACCTACCTAAGATAAACTCTAATTCTCTTCAAATACACTCTATCTTCTCTCCAAACTTGGAATCAACATGAGTTGTCTAGACTAACCTATAGGTGGTCATGGAGTTTGACTATAATTTTGAAGTTTTGGCTTAAACACAATTCATTGGACACTCAAATGTCACTACTATTGTACTAGAGGATTATAAACTTTATTTGAAACTTTCAAGACTTTCATCTTAATAATCATAAACCCTCTTTCTCATGTTTGAACATATAAAGTTATAGGTGGTCATTATGATGATTGTAGTGTAAAATCCATGCAGTGTGACCTCCTCAATTAGGTTATTAACAACCTAAAAGCGTATAATATTCATTGGAGGTTTTTTATTATTTCATTGAAAGTTCCATTACCCTTTTATATCATTTTAAACTCTGGTTTCTTGTCTTCAAACCCATATATGTATATGAAATTATGGCTATATATTCAGTCATCTTAAATCTCATATTAAATTCCAAATGGCTCAGGATTTTTCATAAGTCTATGTCCTATCTCACACTATATGGAATTATTTTTATAACCAAAACCTCTTGGGAATATAATTTGGTCCAATATGAGGCCCTGTAGGTTTGATACCTTTAGGTTTTCATTTTATTTGAATAGGCTTATTAAGATAATCAATGCCCTAAGTATTGATTCTTGAAGATGTATCAGCTTTTGTCTAATTAAAATGAGATCTATTTTAATGGTATGTAAACTTCAACTAAGCACTGTGACATCCCAAACCTACTTATTCACATGTGCAAGCTTATAGGTCTATTAAGCTTGGTTGTAGGTAGTGATTTGGACCTAATTGCCAATTGGGTTTTAAGACATTCATTGTAAATAAATTAGTAAATTCAATAATATTCATTACAAAACTTATTAATATTCTATTGATTATTCAATCAAGTAGGCACCTTAGTTAACATGACTAGATAGAGTTTTATGGCTGAGTGACTTTAGGTGCTAGTGTTTAAGATGAACATACTATGAATCATTAACCTTGATATTATTTAGGCCTTGATAATAGATTATTAATGAACTCATACACCTTCACTCACTCAATCTCACCCCCTAATTCACCTCATTCAACCTCCTTCTCTTGATAGGCCTAACTACCATCATGGTTCATAGTATAGTTGCATGTGGTTATTTGGTCTCTTTGGCCTTTATATAGATAGAGGGAGGAATAATAAATTTTAATCACATGTAAAATATATATAAATACTATCATTGAATATAATTCACCTTGAATTCTTATATAAGTATCAACATGATACTCAAATCATTTATTTGTATGGAAACCAAAAATGCTCTTTACCTTAAAAGCTGCTAAATAACCTTAAACAATGAAACTATCTAATTACACTAAATTATGTTAACAAACCTTAAAACTTGCTAAAATATGTCTCAAAGTCCTCATCAATGATCTTAATTTGTTACTTGGTAGAATACCAAACATCTTCATCCACAAAATTTAATATATAACCTCTACATATCCACTTAACACCTTCACCATTCACCTCTAGGTGAACACATTCCATCACAAACCTTTTTTGATCATAAAACGCAAGCTTGATTGTGTCATTAATCACGGGAGGCCTTAATTAGATATTTGGTTTCCTTGAGTAGTGATTTTCACCTTCAAGACTCTTAATATTAATATGAAACTACTTCAGTATGCCCCACAAACCAATTTACCTTCAATATTCCATTTGTTTGATCTTCAACAACATGAACTCAGGACTTTATTACTGAACCTTGCTAAAAACCCTCTCATTATGGCTATGTCAAGGAATCCATTATTCAAGATGAAGGTATATTATTTTTTAAGGTAAGAGGTGTATTATGACTAAAACATGAATTTGATAACCTTTGAATATGAATACACTCAGTTACTAGATCAAACATGCTTGAAAATGTTGACTTTGATAATCAATATAGGAAACTAGTTTCCTACCAAAATACCCCTTATCATGATAAATTAATTGATGATTCCAACATTAAATATGCCTTATTTCATTCTAAAATAACTCCACCATTACCATTTTTCTCCATCAAGTTCTAAAGTGAAGAAATAAAGGAAAACCTAGAACCTGTCTAGTGACTAGGACATAGTGACCCCCTTATACTCTCATCAATTGTTAATAAATATAGGGAAATGAATTTGACAAAAACTACCACTAACTTGAATTTTAGTATGGTCCTTATAATTTCCCAATATACTTTTAATTAACTCTCTCTCTCTCTCTCTCTCTCTCTCTCTCTCTCTCTCTCTCTCTCTCTCTCTCTCTCTCTCTCTCTCTCTCTCTCTCTCTCTCTCTCTCTCTCTCTCTCTCTCTCTCTCAGCCATACTAAGCAAAAAATGATGACCTTCCTTGACTAGCAAAGAAGCTGATATGAGAGATAATTTTTTTAATACATTTTTCACCTAAAAATATTCAAAAACAATTGATTTAACCTTGAAATGAATAAATTAATTCCAAAAGAATCATGGTAGTCAATTATACCTTAAAATTTTGTATGGACAACGTCAAAAGATCCCTTTTTGGCATTAAATTTGTCATGATCACTTAAATAACTAGATGAAACTACTAAAAAATGTGTTCATTATAACTTGAAATGTTTAAAAAGGTACATCATGACCTTCTTCTAGTAACATAATACCATTATCATGTAAAACATGCTCTGGAAGCCATAAAATGATTCAAAATTCAACCAACTACGTTATGAAGTTATCCAAGAATATCATCAACCTATTTGACCTTTACTAGAGCATGTCATGAACTTTACACCTTATATGACACCTATAAAGACACCCTATACTCCTTTGATCACTTGAAACCCAATAGAATAGCTCAAGAAGTGGCTAGACAAGCACATAGCTATGATGAAGACAACCTTAAACTGATCAAATATACCTTAAAATATTCTAACTAAGGTTTCAAATTAACATTACAAGGACATAATAAGACAAATACCATGATCTATATGGTAAACAAGCATGATTATCAAAATTTCAAATTCTATGGGTGATAGTTTAACCTGTGAGGTCAAACATGTCATCATTAACCATGTCTCTCTATTAAATTTATAGATTTTCAAGATATATTTTTAATTCCTTGACTTTGAGGATGATGACATCATCATGATCTCATTTATATTTTAGTTTCATTTCACTAATTTCACATGAAAATTTCACTTAAGAATTTAATTTCATTTACTTAGTTAATTCATTCTACTTAGCATTTTTACACTTTAGAAATTATTTAAGTTCCTTTATTAATGGGTCTAAAGGCCATGCTATAAATTTTATAGGTTGAAAATTTACTATAGATGAATCCATGAGAGATTAATCTTGCATACATGATAATACCCCAAATAGGAATGACTCAAGATGATTGTTAGCACTAATGTCTGATGTGTAGACAAATTTGGGACATTTAGTTATTCCTAGGCTTAATTTGCACTATTTGATGGAAATAAATTCAAAGTCTAGTTGGAACATAGCTTATGGCCAAAATGGGGCATCTATAATTTTCCCATATTTAAAAATATGTTGTAAGATACATGCACAATAATGTCTTCTTAAAAAATGAAAAAGTTGTTAATTTATTAGCTAATGTCCCAAAAGGTGATAGATGAGCCCTCGATTCCCCCTCAAGGGAGTAAGTAGAAAATAAGGCCAATGAAATTTCCCTATAAAATAAGTAAATGATGCAATATATAGGTAACGAGGGTGGAAATATTGATTTTCCCAAAGGTGGTTATAATGAATAGAATAATGAGATGCCCTAGTAGGGCAATAAAAATATAATGATTTGCCCAAAGTTGGTTACAATTATTAATGCTATGAAAAATGCCCCATTAGGGTAAGTAAATGATAATTATTTACCTAAAGGTAGATATAATCATTAACATAGTGAGGTGAAAATAATGTTTTAACCAAAGGTGGTTATAATCATTAGCACAATGGAAATTCCCCATAGGGTGGATCGATAAAAAAAATAATGATTTTCCCATAGTTAGTTATAATCATTGGCACATTGTTTTACCCCAATAGGGTGGATGGAAGTGTGATATATTTCATCTTTTCCCCAATATGGTGAATATGATCAGCAAATGTCTATATGATTTTCCCCAATATGGAAAATTAATAAAGTGGGATAACATATTAAATCTATACTCACAGAGTAATAATAAGCCACCATAGAGAATAAGCATGAATTTGGGCTACCTTATAGGATGGATATTCTTGTCTTAACTAGTAGGGATTATTATTAATTTCTTATTTAATTACTCTGCATTTGGGTAGTACTTAGGGTAGGTCAAGGATTTCACTAGGTGTTAATAAGGAGAAGTATTGTGACACCATTACTTGTAAGCTCCACCCAACTAATTTTTATTATAGCTTGGTATTTTTATATATCATAGTTATAGAAAAATATAATAACAATGTGTATCCAAATCATGGTAAACTCAGTTTAAATTCAAGTACAAATCACTTAGGCATAAGATATTAAATATTAGATTCTAAATAAATATACCATAATAAACTAAGTGTAGGATCATACACAAATTTACAACTGAAGTACAATATATGGGTAATCAATACTTAAGTATAAATAAAGTGTAATAATCCTAAAAAAAATGGTAAACTAAAAGGTAAAGAGGTAAAATAAAAACATTACAAACAAATGAACAATAAAATAAACAAACACAGAAAATAATAAATAACAAAACACCAATAAATAAAAATAAACAATAAACAAAACATGATTAAACAATAAATAAACATACAAAAAGACATTAATAAAAATATATAAATAAACATGGCTAAAAAAAACAAAGAAAAATAAACAAAGTAAATAAACAATCTAAAGCAAAGAAAAGTGCAAGAAATAAACTATTCTAAAAAGACAAAGGCAAAATACAAACAATGGTTATTTATAATGTTAGTACAAATAGAATAAAAATTATTCATGCATGTGTAATAGAGGTGTTACTTTTGGAAATAAGGTGAACTCTAATCTATATAATAATGACATAAGTATAACAACATAAGAACAAAATACTAACAATCTTTTCCCTGGGCTATAGGGAACAATGACACAAAAAGATGACAAATATTTCCCCTAGGTGATAGGATACAATGACACAAATGAAAGAAATGGGGGGGAATAGATGAAAAATAAGGGACATTCGAGCTCACTCCAGATGCACTAGGCAAGTGGATGCTACCTACATAGTTCTATGGATGCAATGTCCAACATGAACTTTAGGATAAATGTAGTTCTCTTAGGATATGGGATAGAATAAAATGAGGATATAGAAAAGATGATTCATATGTAGACGAAATATAGGAATGGTCTCAAAAAATGGTGATTGTATATAAAAAGAGGGATGATTTTTACAATTATGAAATCATCAACATAAAAAATGCATTCAAGCATGAGAATATGGTTTTAGGCTAAAACCACATTAAAAGGGAATAAACTAGCATGCACACATGAACTAGGTTTATAATTCTTACTATATCTAAGGTTGAGAAATATAAAAATATCACAAAAAGTCCAAAGCATAAATAACTCACAAAATGGTGAGACCATTGGAAATGGTTGCTTGTAAAATGGTAAGAGCATAAGAAAAGCGAAGTGGTTATTAGTGCATAAAAATTGAGTGCACAATGCCAAATATATAAACCCATAAAATAGTGAGAGTATGAGGCTAAGGATAATGTGTATGGGGAAACTAAAAACAAGTGGTTGATTTTGAAATAGAGATAATTTCCAAAATTCTTAATGTAAAGAAGTAGTTGAAAGAGAAAGGAATGTTTGGTAGTGGCCAAGCTAACTTAAGATACCCCATGTATCCAAGTGTTGCTTACATAGTCTGTGTGGACCTCAAGATGATGTATTTATCCTATAAATGGGAGAGAAAATACCAAGATGGTCAAGAAATAAATTTTAATAATTAAATGTCCCACCCTAAAAAAATTTGATGGCTTTATATCTCATATGAAAATTTTAAGCCAATTTTCATGATTTTGTGATTTTTAGGTTTTTTGAAAATTTAAAATGTTTTTGGAATTTTATAAGCATATGATCTCAATTGAGGATTATGAGATATATAATGGTAAAATTATCAAACTATTGAGAGCATGACTTAAACATACTCTCAAAACAATGAAAGCATTCAAACTTAAATTGCTTATAAAATACTAAAAGTGTGGCTTAAACATGCTTGTAAAATGGTAAGAGAATTCAAAATTAAATTTCTCACAAAACAATGAGAGTGTGGAAAAGGGTTGAATGATATGACCTCAATGTAAATCAATCACTACCTACATATCCCCAAATGAGACCTCAAGTCACTATAGTTCTGCCTTACAATGAAGGATTCTGAGTAGGTAGCAACAAGTTTATTAATTAGGCAAATGGTAGAGTATAACATAGTGATATGGAAATGTGATGAGGCAATGCATGGTAAAGGTTTTGATCCTAATTTTCAAACAAGTGGTTATAATTAGGAAACAATAACATGAGTCAATGATACTAAATTTCCCAAAGATAGTTATAATTAGTAGCACCAAAAGGAGATAAAATGTGACAATAATGAAGAATGCAATCACTAAACTACTATCATACTACCCTATGATATTGCCTCTATGTGAATACTCAATAAATTTATAAAACTTCATTTGAATCCCCTCTTTAAGGGTGCTTCAATAACCAATGGATCAAAACCAAGGTCAAATGGGGTGGGAAAGGGAGGGTAAAAATAATGTCAGCCAATAAGAAAGGTATAGAAGGAATGGCATATGGTATGGTACAAGGAAGGTGACATTATGGTAAAATGTAAATGATCCTCATAGACAATACCTTCAGTCTCTCAATTGAAATAATGATTGATATGTATTATTTTTCATGGGCTCATCAAGTTCATCTTATTCTAGTTTAGCTAACATATAATCTCTAGAGCCCTAATTAGCAACAATGACATATGGGCTTACCCAATTATGCTTGAAATTACCTTTTTTATTTTTCTCAGCCATGGTTTTATTTGAGGATAATATCACGAAGATAAAACTCTTTATTCTTGACACTGATTATACTAACCATGTAACTAGTTCTGATATGATTGAAAGTTATTTATAATAGACATGCATTTTTGGTCTAGTAATTTTAGATCTTGAAAGTAAGTAACTCTATAATCCTGATCATCAAGGATATGATTCAATGAGATACATAGATAAGGAAACTTGACCTCAATGGGAAGGATGGCCTCAGTTCCATATACAAGTCAATATGGTGTCTCTTTTATTAGTATGGTAAGTCCAAAGGGAGTAGAAGGTTTGTAGGTGCCAATCATGTCCAACATCATTGTCAATCTTCTTAAGAACATTGATAATGGTCTTGTTAAATGCCTCTAATTCTACATTACCTTGTGGGTAATATGTATTGGAAAAGATTTGGATGATCTTAAACTCAACACATAGTGCTTTGACATCCTTGTTCTTAAAGGATCAACCATTATCAGATATAATTTTGGATGGGATACCATAGTGGCAAATGAGATCGTTGAAGATGAATTTCAAAATTTTTTTATACTCACATAAGTGAGGGTTATATCTTTAACCAACTTAGTGAAATACTCAATGGCTGTAAGGATATGCTTATGGTCATCTGAGGAGGTAATGCTAATCTTCCTAATGAGATCAAGTCCCCATGTTTAAAATAATCATGGTGTAGTCATTAGTTTGAGTGTTCTAGCTAGACAATGAATCAAATTAGCATGTATCTAAAATTTGTTACACCATTTTACATAAGCAATTGCATCTACTTTCATGGTTGGCCAATAGTAACCAATACATAGGTAGTTTTGGGAAAGGATGACCCCACTAGTGTGAGATTCATAAACTCCATGAACCTCCCTCAATGCTAATATAACTTCTATTGAATTCAAAAAATTAAGTAATGTTCCATCAAAGATTCTATGGTAAAGAGTTAGGATAAGTAGGATATATCAAGAGGCTTGATGTGTGAAAGATTTTTGCTATTTTCATGAAATTTAATGTGGAATGACTTGGTCATGAAAGTATTTATATAATTCTAAATACCAAATATAACTCAAACCAATAATGTCACAGATCATTTCAATGATCGAGTGTTCATAAACATGCACTAGAATATGTTTAATGAGGAACTGATAGTCTTTTGCCTTGTTTATGTTATAAATAAAAGAACCAATAGTATCCATGGAATATATAGTCCTATTATTGGTCTATGGTATTTTTTCAAACTGAATGTGAGCAACTTGTTACTTGAGAGTGACCATAATGGCCTTGTATGGTACCAACTTACCATATTTGGTCTAGAATTAGTTTGTAACCTAATTGATGATTATATTAGAATCACCATGAACCAAAATATGTTGAATGTTCCATTTTACCATTTGATGAAGCTCTTCAAAAAGTGACTCATATTCAACCATGTTATTAGTATAAGGAAAGCCAATATGAACTAATTTGGAAATAAGATTCCCCTGTGATGTAATAAACAATAGTCCTACCCCTAATCCATGAGATGTGCTTGACCCATCAAAATATATCTTTCAGTGTTGTTCCTCAAGAGTTGTTTCTATAATTGTCATGATGGATTTATCTTGGAATTAAAAAGTGAGTGGTTTAGTATCTAAAAGGGGAGCTTTAGCAATTTGATCTTCAAGCACATGTCCCTTTATGGAATTTTAATTGACATAATCAATCTTAAACTCTTTCAAAAGCATGATCCATTTAGCCATGTGACCTTGTAAATTTGTTTTTAATAGTATATATTTGAGTAGATATACTTTAGAAATGATAAAGGTATTTTTGTTAATTATGTAATGATGCATCTTCTAGGATGCAAAGACCATAGGTAAACAAGATTTTTATATTAGAGTATAGTTATGTTTATACACTACCAGTGTATGGCTTAAATAATACATGGTGTGTTATTTATCATGTTCATCATGTTAGGATAAAAGTGCCCCCAAGGCATTGTTAGTGGAAAATGGGTACAATAAGAATGCCTTGCCTAGCATTGGTGGTAGAAAAATAGGTGGATTGGCTAGGTATTCCTTTAGGTACTCAAAGGCTTTCTAAAATTCTTCATCCCAAAGAAATATAATACCTTTCTTCAATAAATGAGTGAAAGGATGGAAATAATTAGCGAACAATGAAATGAAGCATCTAATATATTGTATTTTGCCTTGTAAAATGTAGAGATACTATAAAGTATAAGGTGATAACATATTGGTAATGGATTGTACCTTGGTAGGATCAAATTTAATGCCATTAAGAAAGACAATAAAGCCTAATAATATACCTAAAGTGACACTAAATATGCACAACCTAGGATTAATTTGAATCTTGTACTCATAAATCCTTTCAAACATCCTTCATAGTATAACTAGATAGTCTACATGGGTCTTAGATTTACCCAATATGTATTTAATAATATCATGCATCATATCATGAAATATAATGGTAATATTCATTTGGTATATGGAAGTAAGATTCTTGAGGTCAAATGGCATAAAATAATAACAAAATGTTTCACAAATAATGGTGAACATTGTTTTATGTTGGTCTTTTGTCATGATCCTAATATGATTATATCCTAAGAATCCATACATGAGAGAAATCATTTCATCCCTAGTTGTAAAGTTAACTATCATGTCAATATTTGGTAGAGGAAAGTCATCCTTTAGGTAGGCCTAATTTAGGTCTTTAAAATTAGTGAAAATTTTGATCCCTTTTAAATTTTTACTAACAAGAACAATGTTTCATATCCACTTTGAATAGTCAATTAGTCTAATGCATATCGCTTCCAAGTATTTTTCCAACTCTTTCTTAAGAAACATAATATTATGATGATAGATTTTATGCATTTTTTTCTTCATGGGTTTGGAATTAGGATGTAAAACAAGATGGTGTACAACCAAGGTGGGGTCTAAACTTGGTATGTTTGAATAGGCCCATGCAAATATGTCAACAAACTCACTCAAAAGGGTTGTAAAATTTTTACTTTCCTCCTTAGCGAGGGATACACTTAATTTGATCCACTTTTGGTCCTATAAATTACCAATGTTAAATTATATATTATCCTATACTATGAAAGTCAATCCATATTATAGAATAGTTTACAAGGATGTGAATTCTCCTACAATTGTAAAGTCCTTTGGTCATACTAGTTCTTCAAGTTCTCCTAAACATGATGAATTTGAATCTCTTAATAGTAACAATGGCCATGTAATAAATACCATGGGACATTCTTAGATAATGTGATCAAAGGTATGTTGTTCCTCTATATTAAACTTAGACCCAAAATTAATATCATCATTAGTGGTCTCCTAAGATCTATTCAAATAAGGGTGAACATCCCCATCTAGTGGTGCCTAAAATAGGTTTTCACCAGGAGACTAACCTTTTTCTTTACTTTTACCCTAGTCCAAAAGTGCCTCAATGAGGTTTTCACTTTGGGACCTCAATATTTTATTATTTTGTTTTTGTCTAAGGGTGTTCAACCACTCTCTAAAATAGGCTATATAATTGAGTTTGATATAAAACCCTTGTTTGTGGTCTCCCAATGGAACATTGCCTCTTAGGCCTCGATAATCACAAAAGGCCTCATCATGATTAAGCTCATCTAAATGTATTGTGGATTTTTATTGTTCCTAGTATATAATTTAAGGATGATAAAAGAGAAGAGGGGAATACCATATTACTAGTGTAATGGTGTAAATGGTATATGGTTCAAATAAGTGGGTACTAGTAAGGTCTTTGTATTTACTATGTTTGGACTTTGAATCATTTCTAGCATCATCATCACTAGTTGTTAGCATTGGAACATGAATAAGATATGTGGGGTCACTAGGTAGTTTAAACTTGAAACCATGAGTTCTTTTGTATTTATTTATAAAAAGGGTCTCAAGAGTACCATATTGATTTTCCCCTAGGACTCTACCTTCATACACTTAGTTATCCATGATATTATTGGGGATGGAGTACTTTTTACTTTGATATCAATCAACCAATTTTTAATTTTATAATCAAGAATCATCATTGGTAAGTAGGTCCTATTATTGTCTAGTAGAAGGTGTAAAAATAATAGGTGTTGGGCTATGAATATTTCTTTTTACCTTTCATCACCATTCCATAGAAATTGGCTTATCTTTGGGTATTCCATAGGTGTTGGGATTATCTATAAGATTGGATATGTGGAATGTGTCATGGGTAAAATACTCTCCTAGACCATTTTATAAAATGGTAAAATGATTAGACATTTAAATAGAAATCATATGTGAAGATGAGGCATTGGTATCAGGGCCTATGTAATTGGCCTATAGTAATTCCATAAGTATATATTTGTCTTTTTCATTCTTGGGTACTATGTCTAAACTAAAATGGTAGTTTTATCTTTCATATTGAGCCTATAAATGTTTATAGTGTTCATATGGATATAAATCTCCATGGATAGTGACTTCCATCCTTGAGTGAGGAAATTTGATACACTGGTGCAATGTTGAAGGGATTTAAAAAAAATTATGTATCCATGGTGTACCAAAAAGTAAATTGTATGAAAAATATAGGTCTATCACATGACAAAGTGTATCATGGGTCAAAGGCCCAATAATCACTAGCAAACATATAGTTCATTGTTATTCATCTTCTTAATTATCATAGGATGTAATAGTAATAGTATCTAGTAGAATGTCAGCTACTATATATCTAATATGCTTGATTAGTTTCAAAAGCACAATATTTGGGCTATATCCATTATCTATGATGAAATTTTTAACTATGTGACATATTATAACAACTTCAATGTATAATGGTTTATTGTGGAGAGGGCCAAGAGACAACATATAAATTTGGTTAAAGGTTAATTGATGGATTAGGGCTAAGTATCTAACCAAAGCTTGAAATTTGTCAGGTGTAATGTCATTTGGAACTTGGGATTCAACTAAGAGTTTAGTAAAAATATTCTTCTAGATGGTATACGTATGTAACAAATCTAGGATGGATATTTACATGGGAGACTTTTGGAGTTATTCCACAATGACAAACATTTTTTACTTAATAGTGGTAATTGACTTAGTCCTAGTTAGCATAGTATGTTGGATTGGATCATTGGTAGCAAGTTATGGCCCTAGGATGGTGATTTTAGACTGTTGAGTTATGATTGCATAATTCAAATTGGATATAGGACTGTCATAACTAGAAAATGATGGATATGAGCCAGAGAGGGCAATTCTTGATTGTTGATGCACTTGGCTCTAGTTATAGGGCAATGAAGAGTTATCAACATAGGGTCTTGAAATGGTAATCTTTGGTTGTTTTTATTCCTAGGTGTGGTTATATTTAAAATAAACATTACCAACATTGGTAGGTTTATTGTCATTTTTAGGCAATGGTTATGGTCTATTAGCATTCAGTCTAGGATTGATGGTAATGGTAGATACATGACCTGTAATATGACCTATAACTTTATTGTAATAATTTGTAATTATGTGATATGTATATTTGTTATTGAAGTCATTTTGGCCTTTGTTCCTTCTATTTGGTGGTTGAAATTGTTTTTATTGCTTTTGATACTATTGTTTTTGTTTTTTTTGATATTTTTATTGTTGTTGTTGACAAGTTTGACCCCATGGGTCAAATTGTGACACCTACCACTCCAAACTTTGGTTTTCATATTATTTTACTTGTTAATTAGTATGTTATCCTTGTAATGTCCTTGAAATGTTCATCTAAAACCCTATTTAGTGGATGTTAAGGTAGATTTTATGAAACTAAGGTTTTGATCATCATGGTGATGTGCTTGTCTAGACACTTGTTGACCAGATTTAGTTTGTATCAAGATATGAAAATAATATACAACATCCTAAGATGCCTTATGTCTTGTGTCAACGTCATTTCATGTTGTATAATTGATCAAACTAGTTGGTGATATGTTTTACTCACTTCATGACCCAATTTATCATATTTTGGGTCATTTCATAAATTCTAGAGTAGGTTTTGCATTTGAATGGTAGTCTATCATCAAAATATGGACATGGCATGCTTTTTAAGGCATGAAAGTTACAATGGATACATTTTTTAGAAGTTTCATCAAGCTTCTCAAGTGATTTTGTTAGTTTTTACGCTAAAAAGACCTATTTTAAAGCCATTCATATAGTTCTTAAAGGTAAAATTGATATTAAAACATAACTTATTTTTCCATGAAAAGGTCAAAATAATTTTTTAAGATTTTTTAGGTCTTAAAATGAAGATAACTGATTTATCTCTCATATCAACCTCCTTGAAAACTCTTGAAGCACCATCAATTTTTGATCAGTACAGGGAAGAGGGAGAGTTAATTACAAGTATATTAATAAATTATACGAACACTTATGACCTTAAAGCTAGTGTAATTGGATTTTATATTCATTACCCCATATTTTCAATAATCACTAAGAGTGTAAGGGGGTTATTATGACCTAGTCATCAAGATAGGGTTTAGGTTTGTCTCTATTTATTCCCTTTATATATAAATGGATAATATTAGTTTTAAAGGGATTATTTTAGGGTTAAATAAGACCTTTTTCATATTTTAATCATCAGATATGTTTCGTTGAAAATGGGTCTTTTGATAAGAAATTGATAGCCTTTTTTGACTTGAGTATTGAAAATTTTCAAGTAATCCTAATATATCAGTTGAATGTATTAATTTTTAGCATTTTTAAAGTTAAATTTTTATGTAAAATACATCTCTTTAATCAAAGAAAAAATTTCAACTACTTTCTTCTAGAAAAGGTCTTTCTTGAGATAGATTGGTTGGTCTTTTGGTCCTTCCACAAGGTATAGTTATATGTCTAATGAGATTTTATATGTGTGAGCGTATATTAGTGAGGTTTTAATGAAATTGAGGGGATTATTAAGATTATAAAATATTAATTTACCTTGTAATGACATTCTATGTAAGGTATTAATATCATGCTCTCCTAAAATCTCAAAAATCTCACTTGTAGGCCTAATGAGCAAGCTATAAGAACATAATGGAAAATGAAATAAGCATAAGAGTCATGAAGGACATGTGGGAAAACATTATATACCATAAATAATTATATAATGGGTCAAAATGGCTAGAGATACTCTTACAATAAAAGTTCTATTTTAAGCCTAGAATGCCTAAAGAACATAGTCAAGACTGTGTGTGACTATGTTACTAATTTGAGAGACCTTTAACATACTTGGTGCCTTCATAAATAAGTTTATTATGTGTTATATGAACCTTTAAAGTGTTATAATCTATTTGAATAATATTTTAGTGCTTATTTTATCTCTAGGGTACATCAAATTCATAAAATGAAGCCTCTAAAAATAGTGTTAGTAGAAATTAAGGTTCTTTGACATTTTTAAGGTAATGTCCAGATTTGGTTCCTTTGTTAATTAAAATATTTGAGTGATTATTTAGTGGGGTTGATAGGGTGATTTATATTTAATAAATACATTTGGAATCATGTTTTTATATCACCTTTTCATACATATCTCTTCTTATAGTCCATACAAAGGACCAAAATGACCACCTACAACCATATAGGTGGAGGTATAGTCAACTTCTAAGCAAAGTGAACCTATGAACTTTAATGAGATGATGAAAGAGGTTTATTGTGTGATATATGAGTTGAAGACAATAATTAATTAATGGATTTAGATACTAAGGGAGGTTATTAGATCACCAAGTAAGAGAAATAACTACCTACAATAGTGTAGCAGTCACAAACCTTAAATGGTCAATTTGTTAGCACATGGAGATAATTACTTGATAGAGAGACATTAAACTAAGATAAAACTATCATAAGATTATGTATGATTTTAATAAGTCTCTGAAATTATGATGGAGTTATTTTAAATCATATTTATTTATATTGGTGAAAATACAGAGTCAACTAATGAGTATCTACAGTCACCTTATGTGCTGAATGTTAGTGAGAAGCCTTATGTTGAAGAAATAGGTAAGGAGATTAAATTATTATCAAAAGATGTTAAGACTTTTAGATCATTTAATGAAATAATAAATTTATTAAAACATATATTTCTTAATCTCAAGAAAATGGAAACACAGTCAATCCTTGAAAGGCACCTATAGTCCATACAAATTTCAAGAAGTGAAACTACAATCATATGTTAATACACACAATAATACACTTTGGATCTATGCACTAATTATTTTATTGTATGTCATAAAATATGTTATTAAATGGAATAATGTTTTATAAGGTACAATGATGAGTTGACATAGAATAAAATGAGGTTATCAAAGGAAGAGAAGGCCAAATATTTCATCTATACCAGGATAAAAGAGACACAGTCAGTTGTGTACTTAGATCATGAGAAACTTATGTAGATAAAGGGTAGGGATATGTTTGAAAAGAAATTTGAGCCAAAATGGGACTTAAAATAGGTTTAATAACCAAAATTTGGCTATTGATGTGAATATGAAGTCTTAAAACATAAAGGATATAGTCAAGTACTTTGATATCCAATTACAAACCTCATGGAGTGAAGATTATCGTCAAGCTTGAAGGAAGAAAAAATTATGTGTGAAATATCCATAAGAATATATTGAGATTATAACTAAGTAAAATTCCTTTTGGGAGATCAGTGATAAGAATTGTAAAGTCTAAATCTACATAGAATGTAATTAAATGACCCTAAGAAAAACATTTATAGGTTATAAGTGAACACATACTAGTTCTAAAACTATAGGGAAGAAAGAAGATGACATTGAAGCTCTGAGGTTTACCTTAATTGACACAAAGGGTATTTTTTATACTAAATAATATTATGTGGAGAATTAGTCAAGATATCCCTCAAAACTTCCATACATAGTCAAAAGGCAACCTACAGGTATGTCTATTCTCCATGAGAGCCTTACTTGACTAAAGTATATGGATAGAAATAAAGCAATGAATTTTTTTATCCTAGTTTCATAATGTTATTATGGTATTAATTAAAACTTTATAGTCTAGTGAGATAAATGAAATGTTGGTGAAATTCTATCTAAAACCTAATGAAGCCTAAGATACACACAGTCACTAGTAGACCCAACTAATCTTGAGGTAAATTGATTTTCTAAGGTTTATATAGGCATAATCACACTTTAATAATAGGTAAAAATGGTTATCATGAGTTTACTAATGAATACATGAAAATTTCAAAGTCATACAAGTAGTGAAACACCGACTATTTTATCTCAAACCTTTCCCACTCTATTGACAAGGGTTAGTCTTGAGACCAAGGGGTCCATTTGAGCTCAAAAAAAGTATTAAAAATCTCATAGAGGTCCCTTGAGATACCATAAATAAATGTAAAATATCTCCATACACTTTTAGGAGGCACCAAACTTTAGTCTTCAGTCAAAATTCCCTTGAGGGTTAGCAAAGAGATGATAGGCTTTAAACCCTAAGCCCCCTAACCAGTACATTAGATGTATATGTGAGGTAATAGTCTCTACAAAAGTATATATAACCATGAGGAAGAATTTATTAAAGGTGTCTAAACCTATTCCAATAGTTAAAATGATTTTTGAGGTCCAAAACTAGAATTTGACCTCTCTCGAGTTCAAAGAGAGATAAACATGCCACCCAAGGAATAACCTTACATACTCATACCATCACTCACACTTTTCATGGGAATATAATTAATTTGGGATATGTGAGTATGTTATTCAAGAATTTTTTATAGGTAGGATGTCATTTGGTGGTATGTTCTTCATGAACAATCGTTAAGACCCCAAACATGTCTTAAACCATTTTAAAACCATGATTGTGACCAATCAAGGAAAATAGACCTCAAATGCACATATAATTCCATATTTTTATCCTAAAACATGTTTTTTACTATTTAAGACTCCATTTAGGTTTTACACATGTACTTTTATTCTAATTTCATGTGTATAGACTATAATAAATGCCTTGTTTGGCATGTTTTTTGGTGTTTTCTAGGTGTTTTGAGCAAAATAAAGCTTGACAATCATTTGATGAGGTCATTTGGGATGTGTCATAAATATAAAAGTAAAAAATAATGAACAAGAGATTATGGAGGTGGTAAAAATATCCCATTTTCCAAGGCAATCTCAAATAGGCTCAAAATGAGACTAGGTAATAAGGTGTTTATTTGGTTTGCATACTTTCATAGTGTCTCATGACCCAAATTGACATGGAGGTTGGTGATAGCCTAGAGAAAGTTAATAAAATTATTTTGGGTGATTTGAAATATGTAGGATATTTTTGGAGGAATATTTATACTTTTTAGGACTAGAAGGGATAATTAGGCCTAATTAGAGAGAGAAATCACAACAAAGGAGTACTTCTACTTCGAGGTGGCTCATGAAATTTTGTGTCAAGATGTAATTAGATAAAGGGTACTAAATTTTTTGCATATGGTTATATGTTTATCCATTTGATATTCTTGATAAGGAGCTTTACAAGTTTTTAGGGCTATAAAGAATGGGTTCTTTAGCAAGCAAATGGAGCAAAATGGCATCTTTTGGACTACGTGATGGATTCAATTACTTTGTTTTAGGTATAAATTCATGTTTATAAGCCTTAAATGGAGGGATTTTTCTTGTTTTAAATCAAAATCCATGTTTCTCTCTCCTATACCTCTTTCTCATAAAGGAGCCAAGTGATCCAGTCACCAAATGGTTACATAAAAATATTTTTGAAGGATTTATTGAGGTTGATACTTATTTTCACACCAATTTAAGTAGGGTTAATTTTATTTTTCTATATTGAAGAATCCTTGTAGGTTCCCAAGTAAATTAGATTCATAATAGTGGTGAATCAGTTTAGAAGGTGATTAATTATGTAAGTAAATCAAGTGATGGAGTGGGAAAATCAATGTTTTATGATTAGAATATTTTATAAATTTAAATTTTATTATGTATTTGGATTCATCTTGAAAAATTATTCAATTTAAAAAAAATCATCACAATCTGAGTCTGTACGCAAAAGTTATGACCTCAAGAAGTTGTCTAGTTGATAGTGCACTCGTGATGGATGTCTGCATGATGTCGACAAATATCCACATGGTGTAGATGGGCATTGGTAGCTATATTGACATATAGCCAACTTATTGAGGTCATAAATTTTTCATATGAACTTATATTATGATGATGTTTTTTGAAATTGCATAATTTTTTGAGAGGAATCTAAATATGTAATAATATTTATTTTTTGATTGTTTTTTCATATCATTTTAGGTTATAGATGGTCATAAGAAAATATATATGACCATTGGCATATGTATATGGCCACTATAATATGTAGATGGTTGATGACATATAAAAATGACCATAATAATATTAATGTTTTGATTATTTTTCATATCATTTTAGGTTATTTATGGTTATAAGAAAATACAGACAACCACTAGCATATGTAGATGGCCACTATCATGTGTAGATGGTTGATGACATATACTAATGACCATTGGAATATGAAAATATTTAGATAACTAATGCCATATGTAGATGACTATTGGCATATGTAGATATGGAATATACAGATTGTTGATAACACATATAAATGACCATTGACACATATAGATATGCAGATGACCACCAACATATGTAGATGACCATCGACATATGTAGATGACCATCAACATATGTAGATGATAATTTACATGTGTGATGTGAGGTGAATGTATCTATATTTCCTTTCAAGGTACTAGTTAAAAACATTTATATGAATGAAATTATTTTAAATATATGGAAATTTGACCCTTAAAATTAACTTACATCCAAAAAAAATGGGTAATTTCAGGCTCTTCAATGTCACAAAAAATCACCAAATATACATTTATAAAATTGGAATATTTATGAATTAATGAGTATTCACCACTAAAATTTTCCATGAATTGAAGGGTATTAATGAGTCATATTTGATTGTAATAAGGTTTCAAAGTTTGAAAAAGTCTCTAAGACTCTAAATAATACCTTCTTCCCCTCTAATGCCTAGTCAAAAGACAAAGTCAAATGATAATCAAAGAGATTTTAATAACCAAGAAAGATGGAAATACCTAATTAATGATTTTGAAAAGGTTTCAAATAAAAAATTTATCAATTCATTATGACTTACTTTCATGGATCAAGACCTATTTTTAATGAATATTCTTTTTCACCAAAAATGTAGGGTATGCAATCAAAGATTTAAGAGGTTGCATTGTTCAAACATTAGATATCAATGCCCAAAAACTCCTTCAAATTCTAAAGACATTTCTCACCTCAACCTCTATGTCATTTTACAAAGATGGATGAGATATATTCAATGAGATAATATGTAGTATTTGGATAAGAACTGAGTAAATAATTTTCATAGTTTCTTGGATCTTGTCTCTTTATATCTCCTATTTGTCAATTCTCTATATGTAAACCTATGTTTATCATTTGAATAAATCCTTAACCTAATTTATGGAAAGTCCATAATCATTAAAAAATTGTATTTTTCTATTTTGAATGAATAAGATTGAATACATGCCTCTTCAAAGCTTATGTTTAGTGTATGTTAATGGTTAGTTGATAAATAAAATGATAACACATGCTTCCTCTCATCTTGCCCTTTATTTTTTACCTATTTGTAGGTGTTAGTTCATACCTATAGGTTTCATAGTGTGATTTAATAATCTTTTATGTTTGGTAACTTAGTGTTTTTGAGATACCTATGGGTTGGATGCCTTAGATCATCCATCAATATAAGCCTCTATGTGAAACATTGATGTATGGAGACCTCTTATTTGAGAAGTGCAATCAGGTTCATGTTCTTATTTAGTCTTATTAGTGCATATTTTATAGGTGTAGGTCACATTTTGGTGTATAACCTTAGTTATATAGGTTTTCCTTTCACTTTACCTTCTCTTTTCTCTTGTAAGCTAGTAGTGTAGATTTGAGATCCTAACTAATAAATCAATGGGAGATAGCCCTTACAATCTAGAGATTCAATCCACCTATTAGGCCACCCACAGCCTAGGATTGTCTCCATGTTACTTTAGATAATGAAGGCCTAAAATTATCTTCACAAGGGTGTAATTTTGGTAGTTAACATTTTTTGGCATGCCTGATGGGACTCTAAGTCCAAAGTAATGGAGATATTATTGGTGTTTTTCATTTAAAAATCAACCTTTAGAGGTATTAAAAACATGATTGACATATTCAAGTTTTATCCATTGGTTCTAGTAGTTTGGGAATAGTTTCCAAGTAAGTGTATATTTATTTCACCATTATGATGTAATTTTGTTGCTCATTTTGAAGAAAATGGAAATTTCATGGAAGTTGATGAGCCTTATCAGTAGTATGGTAATAATTATCATCCCTATGAGGATCCTTATCAGTCTTATGATGGACCTCACCAGTAGTATGAGGTATCATATAATATTTACAGTGACCCTTATCAACCTCAATATGACCTTGACTATGAACCTAAGCAACCTTATCAAGAGTTGAAGTAGTAATACTCACCTCCTCATACTCCATTTCCAATTCAAAATCATGTTTCCCATACCATGTCCTTATTGGAATTTAGGCCAAATATGCTAAAGTTTGAATGGGTGATGAGAGTATGGGATATATAATTGGATGTGATACCTTTTCATCTCATAGAGAAGATGGGGAAGATAATATAGATGTTGATAGATATGTGGGAAAATTTTAGAGAGGAAAATTATTATGTCATGACTTATGAGTTTCATGAAATGATATCCATGATACAATGGTGGATAGACCAATTAGTGAGGTGGGAGAATCAAAAGATTCAATCCAAGCAACCTCACCCATATCTTTCTTCCCCTAGTCGAACTTCATGTATTCCAAGTTTCCTTCTAGCTACACCTACCCTTCCTCAAGAAAACAATATTATTCCATGTTGTAGGCCTTTTTGGGATATGACTCCCAATTATTCCATGCCAAGTATTGTATATGAATCTCCTCCCATCACTCTTCAAGAACCCTCTAATTTACTATATCAACCCTCTTATGCTCTCTATCCTCATGAAGTCATTGACCATTCTCAGATGGTGTCTCTAAAAGAGATAATTCAACCTCCAAGTGAACCAGCTAGTTTTAAAGTCCTATCATGGAACCAAGTAGTTAAGTATTGGAATAAATAGGATGAGGTGAGTTTTATAGAGTTTGAGCCTAAATAAGACCTTATGCCTATTCATTCCCTAATTCCTATTCCTCAAGAACCTAATGTTATTCCATCTTGGAATATGTCCAATAAGACTTTTAAGAAAAGATAAAGGCCCTAGTTGATAAGGCTAAAAATGTAGTTGCATATAAGATAGAACCTCAAGAAGATTATAATAAGATCAATGTGATTGTTTACAAGGATTAAACACTCATATGAAACCATAACTTAGTCTCTCTCCAAGCATTTCTACATGAGTACACCATCCCCAAGAAAACTCATGAGCATATTCATTACCCTCCAATAATCTCCCTTCTTGAAGAGGATCATGTTCTATGGAAGATAGAAGAAGATATTTCAACTATAACCTAGTTTCGAGGAGAATGTGAAGAAGATGTTTCATGTATGCATGAAGAGGAAATTTTCATTTGTATTCCTCTTTGTGAGAGCAAAGGTAATTTGACCTTCAAATAAGATGGACAAGTTCTAGTAGGGGTAAAGGATACATTTATTTGTTTCAAGAGCTCCCTTTTGGTGTGATTGAATACCAAGACAAAGAGGTCATATAAAATCAAGAGGAATTTTTATTATAACCTATTGATGAGTTTGAAGATCTTTCTATAGTTTAAATTTAGATAAATGCCTCTCATAGTACCTCAGGTGTGCATGAAAAATATAATATTGATGTGAAATATCTCCATGAGATAATACAAGATAAAGTAATGAATGAATTTAAGACATCTCTTAGTGAGAAAAAGGTTGGCCTTGAGTAGGTTGATTACCAATCCTATCATGATATCCCTATAGATCCATTTGAGAAAGATCAATATGACGTTCAAGCTGATGTCATTTAGGTTGATCAAAGTGAGGAACAATAGGATGATTGACATGTGTAAAATAAAAATAAAAATTTAAAATAAATATATAAATTAAAAATATCTTTAACAACATAGCTTTACAACTTAATATGTAATTCTTATGAATCTTCACATTGAATGACATTTTAAAAAATGAATGTCTCGAAACAAAGATTTATAAAAAAGTCTCAAATTGAACAAAATATCTTAAAATAAATGAAAATTTATACTCAAATATCTTAAAAATTCAAATTTGTACCAAAAAATAAAAATAATTAATTATTATAACTAGGATATGTTTCCCATTGGAGATCGTACCTATGAGATGTTTGATCAAGAATTGCCTATTGAAGATAATAATATAGATTGGATTGAATATATAAATATCATTAAATATCTTGATTAACTTAAAATAGATAATAATAAAAATGAGATTATAAAAAATTCCATAAATACTCAAGGATAATGCCTAGATGAGGTATCACTTGATGAGGTTATAGTTGATAAGTAGTGTGAGAAAGATCCTGAAGTACAAGATGAATATGCATTCATAGGTGACTAGTTTGATGTTGATATTCAAATTAAAAGTTTTTTAAGAGGATTTAAAACCATAAAGAAATAAATATCCATCAATAAAAAGTACAAGAAGCATCTTTTTTCATATCCTTGTTCATCATGTGTAGTAAGTGATCCAAAAAACATTCCTTTTGATCCTAGAGGAAGATTATTTGTAGGTTAGTTGTATTCAATTTACCTTTCCTCCAAGTGTTTTCCTATCATATTATTTTTATTTTTTTAATTTCAAATAAGTGCTTTACTATCACATGTGTTCGGTTAGTTTAGTGTCCTTGCTTTGTTATCTTTCCTTTTCTTATCTTTTTAGAGGAAGGTTATCTTGTTTCAAGTCAAAATGTATTATAGTCATGGACCATATTTGTTATTTTTAATTTTATAATGTAATATTGGTCTCATGAGGGTAAAATATATGTTAATTTTTTGGTTCTCAAGTATAACAGGCATACTTCCCAATTTAGTCACCAAAATGTTTACAAGTTTGACCTCATAGGTCAAACTATCACCACTACCACTTCAAACTTTGATTTTTATATTATTTGACCTATTAATTGGTATGTTGGCCTTGTAATTTCCTTGAAATGGTCTTTAAAAACCATTTTTAGTAGAGTTCAAGGAGGATTTGATGAAATTAAGGTTTTGATCATCATGGCCATGTGTTTGTCTAGCCACCTATTGACTAGTTTTAATTTATGTCAAGATATCAAAAGAGTATAGAACATCCTAATATGCCTTATAGATTTTTTAAAAGTCATATTAGGTTGTATAATTGATCAAAATGGTTGGTGACATGTTTGACTAACTTCATGATGCAATTTACTACATTTTGGGTCATTTTGTGACATATAGAGTACGTTTTGCATGCGAAAGATAGTATATTATCAAAATATGAACATGTAATTTTTCAAGCATTAAAAATACAATGCATAATTTTTTTAGTAGTTTAATTACGATTCTAAAGTGATTTTGGTAGTTTTAGTACTAAAAATTCTTATTTTAAGGCCATTTGTATAGTTATTCAAGGTAAAATTAATATTTAGGCATATTAAGGACATTATTTATCCATGAAAATGTCAAAAAAATTATTCTATATAGGTTTTAAGTCTTAAAATGAAGAAAACCAATTTATCTCTCATATCATCCTCCTTGGTAGCTCTAGAAGAGTCTTCAATTTTTGCTCAATATAGGCAATAGAGAGAGTTATATCCATATATGTTGGGTAATTATATATACCCTTATGAACTTAAAGTTATTGTGGTTGGTTTTCATATTCATTCCCCCATATTTATGAACAATCACTAAGAGTGTAAGGGGGTCATTGTGACCTAGTCATCTAGACAGGGTCCATGTTTATCTCCATTTATTCACTTAAGGGGTAAATGGATAAAAATGGTTCTGAAGGGATGATTTTAGGTCTAAAAAGGACCTTTTTAAATTTTTATTCATTAGATACTTTTCCTTGATAAGGGGTCTTTTGATAATAAATCATTTGCCTATTTTGACTTGAGCTTTGATAGTTTTCAAATAATCTTGACATATATCTTGAATGTAATCATTTTTAGGAGTTTTAAATCACAATTTTTAGGTATAATACATATATTTCATAAAATAAAAAGTATCAAGTAATTTCATCTTGAAAAATTCTTTCTTGAGATAGCTTGGTTGGTATTTTGGTCCTTCCACAAGGTATAGTTATAGGTGTAATGAGATTTTATGTGTGTGAGGGTATCCTAGTGAGGTTATCTTGATATTGAGTGGATTATTAAGATGAGGAAATATGAAATTACCTTGTAAGTACATTCTAAATAAGATATTAAGACCATGCTATCGTAAAATCTCTAAATCTCACTTGTAGGCCTAATAAACAAGTTATAAGGGCATAATGGTAAATGAAATGAGCATAAGAGTCATAAAGGAGATATGGGGAAAAATGAGCTACCACTAGTAATAACCTAAGGGTTCAAGATGGCTAGATATAGTATTGAGATAAAAAGTCTATTTTAAGCCTAAAATGCATAAAGAACATGGGCAAGACTATGTACAACTGTGTTACTAATATGAGAGACCTTCAAGGGACTTCGTATATTTATAAATATGTTTATGAGGTGTTAGATGAACCTTGAAAGTGGTCTAATATATTTTAATAAGATGATATTTATTATTTGATATATAGGGTACATTAAATTCATATAATGAATCCTCTCAAAACACTATTAGTAGAAATTAAGGTTCTTTGACATTTTTAAGGTAAAGTCATGATTTGATTCCTTTTTTGATTAAACGTTTTTTGTGATTATTTAATGGGGTTTATAGGGTGAATTAGAGTCAAAAACTACATTTTTAATCATGTTTTTATATCAACTTGTCAGAATCCTCTCTTCTTATAGTCTACACAAAAGACCAAAATGGCCACCTAAAACCATATAGGTGGAGGCACAGCCAACTTCTAGGCAAAGTGAACTTGTGACTTTCATGAAATGATAAAATAGCTTGATTTTATGATGAATGAGTTGATTAAAATCATGAATTAATTTATTTTAGGACAAAGGTAGGTTATCATAGCACCAAGTGAGAGAAATAACTACCTATAATAGTCTAGCAGTCATAATCCTTAAATGGTTAGTTTATTAGCACATGGAGACAATTGTTTGATAGAGAGAGATTAAACAAAGATATAAATATCATAAGATTTTTTATGAGGCCAAAGAGTCTCTCAAATTAAGATGGAGTTATTTTAAATTAGATATAATTATCTTAGTGAAAATATATAGTCAACTAATGAGCAGCTATAGTTAGCATGTGTGTTAAATGTTAGCAAGAAGCCTTATGTTGAAGAAAGAGGTAAGGAGTTTAAAGTATTATCACAAGATCCTAAGATTTTTAGATAATTTTAGGACATAATAAAGGTATTAAAACATATATTTCTCCACCTCAATCAAATGGAAACATAGATAATCCTTTAAAGGCACCTACAGTTTATACAAATTTCAAGAAGTGAACATATAGTAATATGTTAATACACACAGTCATACATTTTAGATATATGCACTATTGATGTTATTGTGAGTATTTAATAAAATATGGAGTAATATTTAATTATTTTTTAAAATTTACAAAGAGGAACTAGCATAGAATAAAAGGAGGTTATCAAAGGAATATTGCACCTATAATAAGCTAGAAAAAACACAGTTAGTTGTGTACTTTAGATCATGAGAAATTTATGTAAAGAAGGGGAAAATATATGTTTTAAAATAAATATAAGAAAAATGGGGCTTCAAACATTTTCAAGAACAAAAATAGTGATATTTATGTGAAATTGAGGTCTTAAAACATAAAGGATACAGTCAAGTACTTTGATAGCCACCTATAGACCTCATGAAGGGAAAACTGACCTTAAGATTGAAGGAATAATAGAGTATGTGTGAAAGAGCTCTCAAAATATCTTGAGAATCCAAATAAGTAAACTTTTTTTGGGGATATTAGTTATGATAATGATAAATTCTAAACACACAAATAATATATTCAAATAAGCCTAAGAAAAACACCTATAGGCTACAAGAGAACACAAGTTGGTTCTAAGCCTAAAGGGAAGAACAAAGATGATATGGAAGATCTGAGGTTTACCTCAATTGACATAAATGGTAATTTTATATCAAATAATATTATGTAGAGTATTGATAAATCTAGGTTTCAAAACATCCATATATAGTCAAAAGGCAACCTAAAGGTCTACCCGTTCTTCATGAGAGTCCTTCTTGAGTGAAGTTTGTGGAGAGATATAAAGGGATGAAAGTTGTTGATCCTAGTTTTTAAATTTTATTATGGTATTCATAAAACCCTTATAATCTAGTGAGATAATTTAAATTTTGGTGAAATTTTGTCTAAAACCTAATGAAGCCTAAGATATACATAGTCACTAGCAGATCTAACTAGTCTTGAGGGAAATTGATGTTTTGAGGATTTTATAAGAATAATCAAACATTTATATATGATAAATATTGTGATAATTACTGTAATAATGCATAAATTTCCATTTATAAGTCATAAAAGAAGTTTATATACCCATTATTTTGTCTCATACCTTGCCCACTCCATTGACAAGGGCCAATCTTGAGACTAAGGGGTCCATTTGATCTCAAAAGCACAAAAAATTTATTATATAAATCATGTAGGGACCTCTAGGAAGTATAAATACGTGTAAAATATCTCCATACATTTTAATGAGGCACCAAACTTTAGTCTTTAATCTAAATTTCCTTGAGGGTTAGCAAAGACATGACATGATTTAAACCCCAAGCCCCCTAACCAGTACATCATATGTATATATGAGGTGATAGTGACTATAAAATAATATATAACCATTATTAATAATTTATTTAATGTTTATTAACCTATAAAATTATTTATAATGAGTTTTGAGGTCTAAAACTTGAATTTGACCTCTCTCGAGTTGAAAGAGAACTAAACATGCCACTCAAGGAACAACTTCACATAGTCATACCACCCCTCACACTATGCATAATAATTTGATAGATTTTGCATAGGTGAGGAGGTTATTAAATAATTTTTTACAATTTTAATTAGGTTATTTGGTGGTTTTGTCTTTATGAACAATAATTAATATGCCAAATAAGGCTTAAACCCTTCTAAAACATTGATTATGACTAGTCAAGGAAAATGGACCTCAAATGCACATCTAATTCCATAGTTTTATACTGAAACATTATTTATGTTGTTTAATACTATAATTATGTTATAAAAATGTACTTTCACACTTATTTGATATATATTGACTACAATAAATGCCTTGTTTTGTGTGTTTTATAATGTTTTTATATATTTTTTAGATGTTATGAGCAAAAGAAAGCTTTCCAATAATTGGATGAGGTCATTTTGGATGTGTCATAATTATACAAGTCAAAATAATGTCATAGGATATTTTTGAGGTGTTCAAAATAGGCCCATTTTCCAATGGAGTCTCAAATAGGCTCAAAATGAGACTAGGTGACAAGGTGATTTCTTGGTTTGCATACTTTCATAGGGTCTCTAGAGCCCAAAATTGACATGGAGGTTGGTGATATGCTTGGTAAAATCAATCACATTATTTTGGGTTATTTAACATGTGTGTGAGATCTTTGGATCAAGATTATTACTTTCTAGGTGTTAGAGGGTTAATTAAGCCTAATTGGAGAGAGAAATCATAGAAAAAGGGTATTTTCACTTGGATTTGGATCATTAAATTTTTTTTGGAGATGTAAGGGGATAGAGGGTACTAAATAATGTATCTTTTTTTCTATTTTTATTCATATAATCTTCTAGACAAGGAGTTTTATAGGTTTTTAGGGTTATAAGGAATGGGTGATTTAGTAATCAAATGAAGCAAAATGGAATATTTTAGAATAATTAATGGATCCAATTAATTTATTTTAGTTTAAATTAATGTTGATAATAATTCCATGGAGGTAATTTTCTTGGTTAAAATCAAAATCCATTTTTCTCTCTCTTACACCTCTTTGCTCATGATTGAGCCAAGTGATCCAGGCACCAAGTGAGTGCATAAAAACATTTCCAAAGGTTTTATTGAGGTTTATAATTGTTTTAATGAAAATTTAAGGGTATGAATAATTTATATTTAATTTTAAGTTTTGGGACCAAGATACCCCCATTTTTTAAAATTGGGACCTTGGAAAAACCCTGAAGTTTGAACATAAACATTTAGCATGATAAGATCATTTATAAAATTTGAAGATCATCCACTCTATTAAAATAAGGATTAATTGGGTTTTTTTTTACTTTAATTTGGACTAACATTGATAATAAATGGTATTTATTACTCTAGTTGTAGGTTCCATGCCATTTTATTGTGAGAATTTCATGTTTCAAAACCCTGGCCGGTTCCCTCAATATAAATTTAAAAGTTTGTGGGAACCAAACCGAAAAGAATATTTTGAAAGATCATTTTGTACCTAATAATAAAATTAATGTTCTATGTTTAATCATGTTTATTAACATAACTAAAACTTAGTCTAAAGTCCTTGGTCCCATATATTAATTTTTATTTTAAAAGTTCTTTGTATACCTAACCTTCATTTTGTAGGGTCCTTTTAATTTTTCGTAAGATAACCTAATATTTTAAACCTAGGGCCCAAATGTATTTGTTAAATACTAATGGGACCTTAGAATTAACATTTTAGCCTAATTTCTAGTTTCTTATCCACTTTTATGTTAACTCAGCCCCTTGTTTATACCTTAGCCTAAGGTTTTAAGTCTAAGGACCTAATATATTTATTAATATAATTAAGACCTTATGTAGACATCTAATTCCTAAAACCATTTGGGTTAAAATTATCAATTTTACTCAAATTGCACTCAAATTCACATTTAAGGTCAAAATCCATAAAACACAATAAATAGTTCAAACTTTTCATTTACAAGTGCCAATTTAGGTAAAAGTATCCCTAAATGGGGAAATGCAATTCATGGGCTAGCTAACTTTGATAAAAAATGATGATTTCACCTTTTTGTGTTTTGGGTCACTCTTTTATTTTAATTTATTGGTACACGTCACATAACTTTGTTATTTTGTGTTGGAAACATCCTAAATGGGAATACGGTTCCAACACATCTAACATCACCTTCAAATTCTTCCTGAGTCAAATTATGATCCAGTAATATGAATTTTTAACCATTTTGATTAATTGAGGGATAATTTCCAAATAAATTACACAAATGTTTATTAACCTTATTTAAGGATAATTTATCCAAATCAATAACTTAAGTGTATTTTCAATGAGAGTTGTTGAATATTTATTTTTTAAAATTGATTTCTATTATCTACATCATCAGGTGATGTCATCTATGGGTTGGTATCCATCAAGCCACAAGTGCATAAAATATCAGGATTATGAGACTCCCATGCCTCTTTATTACCTCCCATGCCTCATTAATGTTCCTTCTTCCAAAGTCAAGATGAGGATAATTATGGATTTTGATTACATAGTTCAATTAATCCATGACCACATATCTCAATCTTGAGATGGACAGTCATGGTTGATTTTGGTCTTTCTTGAAAATATATAAATACAGAGGCCATGGACATCATTTTTAATCTTGATTTGTGAAAATTTATTATGTTAAATTTTCTCCATAATTATTGGTATTTGACTATTGATTTTAGTTGAAAGCTTTATTCATGGGCTAACCTAGTGATTTCACATCTTGAGTGTTGTTTTTGAGAAGTGTTCTCAAGATCATGGAGGAGTTTTTCTACCAATATTTATAATACAAGGATGCTTGATCAAGGGAGAACACATTTTAAATCTATTCTTGGATGATCAAATCCATTTGGGAAGGTAACTAGTATGCTTTCTTTCATTTATTTCTTCATTATCATTTGCAAATTCCCTTTGAATATATAAGCTTAATTATTTAATTCTTTATGAATTTCTTTTAGATTTATGGACTAATGTTTAACTAACTTTATTTGTAATCCTAATATACATTTTGGCATGTGCATTGGGATTGAAAACCATAAATTTGCTCACAAATCCTTTATAATCAACTTACTAACTATTATCATGTAGGCTCTTGAAGTATGGAAGCAAAGAAATCAAACATTTGAGAAAAAAATTACATTTTTATAAACCATGGTTTTATTCTCAAGATATCCCAACTCAATTATAGTTCAACCCAACTCAACTCTAGTTCATTCCAACTATGCTCTATTTCAGCCTAACTCAGCTCTGGTTCATCCCAACTTGGCTCTAGTTTAACCTGAATCAGTATTAGTTCAGCTTGACTCAGCTCTAATTTGGCCCAACTCAGCTCTGGTTCATCCTAGCTTGGCTCTGGTTTAGCCTAACTTGGCTTTGGTTCATCTTGACTTGGTTTTGGTTCATTTTGACTCAGTTCTGGTTTATCCCAACTCGCCTATCAACCCAACTCACCTGTCCAACCCAACTCACCTATCAACCCAACTCACTTGTCCAACCCAACTCACCTGTCAACCCAACTCACCTATCAACCCAACTTTCCTATCAAACCCAACTTGCCTATCCAACCCAACTCACCTATCTAACTTGACTCACCTATCAACCTAACTCACATGTCCACCCAACTTGCCTATCAACCTGAGAGCTAAAATTCTTAATGTCATTTTCTCAAACTCTTAAGTGATTCAAAGCAAGCCCTTATAATTGTGTTTTTATAGGTTGAGGGGGTAGTCTGGAAGTTGGTTTAAATGCTTTTGACTAACCAAACACACTTTCATGTGTGTTTAAAATGAACATGCTTGATTTCACACATTTAAATTAGTGCTTAAAATGAACCTAAGATTTGGCTAAGTCTTAGATACATTTCATTTAGTGATAAAAACATATCATAACTCTTGAAACATTTTAAAATTTGGTGTTTTAATCATGAAATTAGGCTAAGTCTTCAATCTTCAATTTCAGCTTAAAATGAACTTAGGTCTTTATTGCTTCATGTGGCCTTTTTTGTGCAATGTTTTACCATTTTAGCAATTAAGGCCAAGGTCCAAAAATAACATCACCTAATATCTTATTTGGTGTTTAAAATTGAACTCATTTTTCAAGTTTGTATGTAATATGTGATTAATTAATTGATTGGCAAAAAAAAGGATATTACATGTATGCTCTTCCATCCATCCCCTTTAGCAAAATTTTGGAATCAAAAGTGCCATCCTTATTATAAGCAAGCCTATTCCAAGTATTAGAAATAATTTCATCCAAATCACTCCCCAAAAACTCATCATAGTTTGGGGTGGTCTTGAAAATGACCCTAAAGTCTTTCTTTTTATGTCTTTCATTTCATTACATCTTCGCTTATGAGGGAGACTTCATTACCTCCCATGATTTATTTATGGAAAATTTGACCTAGGGTTTCATCTTGCAGCATTTAATTCAAATTTCTCCCATTAGGATTAGAGGTTTCAGTGGTTAAACCACCTTTTAGTGGAGTGCACATGGGACATAATGTGCATAATTAGACATTGCACTACACAGAGTGAAAAGAAGGATGTAGTGGTTACAAAAAAGTCTATACATTTTTTTAATAATCCAAGTGATATGGACTCAAAATCCATGCTTTTATTTTGCATCATTTGACATGAAAGTAATTGTGTAATTGATTCTCCAAGAAACATTTGAAAACTTGTTAGTTTAGTCAACCCCACTTCACCATACCTTGTTAGTTTAGACTTAAGACATTTGTTCTTTTTGTAATTATCTTACATGGTATTGATTTGTGTCTAAAACTACTTATTAACTCAACAAACTTAACTAAATCACATTATCTTCAATTTTCTTGAACAAGGTAGGTGTTATGTTGTCTAATTGGAAAATTTATCTTCTGCGTATTCAAATTATTATCAAAAAATTTATGTCATATCACCCACTTTGGCGTATTCATTATTACTAGTTGATTATATATATTTTACCCAATTTATTTAAGTCTCTCATTTATAATCCACATTCAAAATTTAACCTTTCTGAGTGCTAAGGGTTGATGTGTCAAAGTGGGTTCTCCATTTAGACATTAAACTTGTTCTAACTTGGGTTAAATTTTCCGTTTGGATTGAGGGCCATTTAGTAGACTCAAAATCACATTATAATCATGGTGGACTCAAGTCATCTTGCATATGGCTTACAATCTGAGTCCTAGAGCATATTTTACTCTACTAGAACCATGTGATGATGTTGTTCCACCCATTTTATTCTAGCCTTGTACTTAGTGATTCACATATGTTTTTACATCTTGAGTTTTTTAGTCCATTTTGTATTTTTTTAATTTAGAGACCTTTCCTTTAATTTTTTAGGGTCAAATCATCAAAGTTGGAACTAGCTTTTATAGTACAAGCATATCACAAAGATCTAGGCTTTGGTGTAATATTTCTCACCTTGTATCTTTGAATTTACCTTACCCTCTTCTAATATATATTATTTCAACTTTACCATAGGTTGAGTAAACTCATTAACCAAATATTATAATTTTGCATGGTTCCAAGCCACCCTCCTTTATGTTCTCTTTGGTACATTAGTTATTTATTTAAAAGAGATCCAAAGCATACCTCATCTAAATTTTTACAAAACATTGATCCAAATCTAGTCAAATGCAATAACAACTCTTTTTGGCATGACTCAAAGGTTCACTCACAATGGGGCCTCATATGGCCTTAGTTATTAGGATGAGAAATTTTATGATGTTCAATATAACCCCATTGTTTTTTATGACATCCCTATAATAGTACGATCCAAAGATGATTATAATGAATATCAACCCCAAGAAGATCAAGATGAATCACTTCTTAGGTTGATATAATCAAGTGCTAGACTACCTTCAAACATTCCTATAGAACAATTACATACCTTAGTTAGAGAAAGAGAATAATGATGGCAAGAGAAAGATTTTGGACAAACAAACATACCTTATTCTTCTAATAAAGGAAAAGAAATACAAATAGAATCAAAACCCACAAATATAGATCTTATAGATAATATCAAGATAATAATTGAATGATATGTTGATCAAATTGTCATAGAATTAACTGATTCATTAGTTGCCACTTTAATTCACAACAATGATTATAAATAATAAGGAAATGTTGTCGAAATCACACAACAAATATTTGATGAGAACATAACCATAGTGGATTAAGGTAATCTAAATGAATATTTAAAGTCACACGAAACCTTACAAAATATTCCATTTGACATGGAACATCCATTCTTCAATCATCAAGAACCTCTTCTTACTTTACAAACTCAAAGACCCAAACATTCAATTCAAATTGAGGAAATCCCTTAAGACAATTTGCCTAGTTCTTTTCAAACAACAAAAAAATTGGTAAATAAACATTGAAATTTCCAAAATCAATAAGGTACCAAACAACCAAATTCAAGGAATGTTTTACAATCCAAGAATCAATTGCCTATTTTCAAAACTCTAAGAGGAAATGAGAACCAAGTCACAGATCAAAAGGTATACACTCTATATAGACCCCACACAACAACATTAGGGGCACATTACACCCCAAAAAAATAACATCAGGGGCACATTCCACCCCAAAAACAACATCAGGGGCACATTCCACCCCAACAACAACAACAGGGGCAAATTCCACCCCAACAACAACAACAATAGGGGCACATTCCACCCCAACAACAACAAAACTAGGGACACATTTCACCCTAATAGAAATGAAAGTAGGGGCACATTCCACCCTAGCAACACCTTATTCAATCCAAAAATGCACCAAACATGTAAGAGTAGAAGTATATGAAAGAAATTGTTCAAATATTGGAGATGAATAATAGAGTCAAAAAGTATAAATTTGATGAGATATGTCCATATCCATTTGATTTATCTATTCTCCAAAACCCCTTTCCACCTCATTTTGAGGCACACAATTTTTATAAGTGAAAAGGAAATGGAGATCCATGTGAACACGTATAAGTATTCTTTATCTTATGTCAAGAGGTTGCTTATAGTAGTGAGTACTTACTATGATTCTTTCTACAAAGTTTAGCAAAGCAAGCTCTTTATTAGATACTTAAACTACACAAGGGATCAATTTCAGATTGGAATAACTTATCAAAAAAGTTTTTTAACCATTTATCATATAACATAGAACATGAATTAACCATTTTTGACTATGCAAATATAAGAAACGTGATGGTGAAAGTTTTTTCCACATATATGCAAAGGTGGAGAGAATTGGTATGCTGCTTTCAACATAACTTTCTAGAAAAATAGTTGGCTGATATATTTGCATATAACTTGCATCCTAAAGTCACACATAATCTATAGTTATCTTATGCTAACTCATTTGAAGAAATTATTGACAAAGGAGTGCAGATTGAGAAGGCTCTTATTATTAAGGGCCTTGTTAATATTTTTATGCAAGGTCAAGCATATAATTAGACTCAATCACCAACTCAAATAGTTATGCAAGATAAACCAAAGGGATTCAACAAAAATAAGAACATGGTTGGAAATGGGGTGACTGAAATAAGGCAAATTCAAATGGTGCAAGATACACCTCCCCTAAATGTATAAATAACTCCCCCAAATCCACCACATAATTTGTAAAGACAACCTCCATGAAGTATATTTCATAATAATTTTAGGGTATTTATCAAATTAGGAGAATTGGTTCAAATAATCTTAAAAAACCTTGTTGATGCTAATTTAATTGTATGGCCAATACCAAGGCCATTTCCTCAAGATCAACCAAAACTAGATTGGTATAAGGAGAATGAATGGTGAAACTTTCACCATGTTGTTGGTCATAGAGCATATCATTTCATAAAATTACAACACATCATTAAAGACTTTATTGAAAGTGGTGAGCTATAAATTAAGTTGGCTCCTAATTAGGACATAAATTAGGATATGTGAATCTAAAAAGACCCATTTCCTAGACATAATCCACCACCACCACCACTAAGAAAAAATTAAAACCAAGGTATAAATCAAGTACAAAGGTAGAATCAAAACCAATATCAAGGTTAGAATCATAATGAGCATAATCAGGATCATAATACCCATACTAACAATGTGGCTTACAACAACATGCCCTACGACTATAACAATATTATGGGGAACATTTTTCCTACCCACATTACCAATGTTACTTGAAACCACATGGAAAATCTCATGTTATTTGTAGCATGAGACACATCATTATAGGGTCAACATCCTCTCCCCCTATTAATACCATATCAATTTCACATAATCATGTTGTGACTATGTTTAAATAGGTTACTAATTCTAAACAATATCACCCATCTTATAATTATAAAGGCTTCTCATTGACTCAAAGTTGTAGCAATATAGTTAGATGATTGTGATTCCCTATCCAAGGCCCTTTTCCTTCCTCTTCTAATTATAATATCCCCTTACCACCTCTAGGTTGTGTAGTCACAACTAGATGCCCTTGAGTTACCATTCAAGGCCCTTCACCCACTTCTTGCATAAAACCCAATGAGAAAATTATGCTTATGGTTCCAAATCTGAATACTATCCCAAAAAAGACTAAAATAACTCAATCCATAATTGAAAATCCTTATAGTCTAGTGGACCAATTGAAAAAAATCCTTACACAAATTTCCATATTAAAACTCTTGCAGACCTCTGATGTCCATAGAACTATCATAAACAACATTTAGAAAGAGTCTATTATGCCGAATGACATAAACCCTTATCAATTATAGAACCTAATTGGACATTTGTCTTCATTTTGACAAATCACATTTGATCAAAAAGACATGTCCACTCTTGGCCCAAACCACAATAACCCACTTTACAGTGAGATAATCATTGAAACTCATAATATCAAGCATGTTCTCATAGATAATGGTTCAGGGCTGACTATCATATATCTTAAATTGGTACAATGATTTTGCTACATGGATAAATAAATTCAACCAAAAACTATTACAATAAAGGCTTACAATAACACTGAGAGGGGATCATCCAATATAATTTGGTTGTCAGTCATGGTTTGGTCTATTTCTCATCACACATTATTCTATATTGCTTATATTGAGCTTCCTTATAACATTCTTCTTGGTTATCCTTGGATCCATGAAGTACAAGGTATTCCATCTACTCTTCACTAGTACCTTAAGTTTCCCCATGATGGGATCAAGGCTAATATTCCCACTGATCAATAGCCATATCGATATTACAAACATCTTGAAGTTGAGTTTCATAGTTATAACTATTGCCTAGGTTCTAAATTCATTATGAAGAAGAATAAATACATCATTTCTCATCCATCTCCATCTAATTATTTCAACCCTAGTGATCTAGCCTCCACTTTGGCTGATTCATTTCATGTAGCTCTTGCCAAGCAGGTTATTATTAAAGATGTAGGTATTTCCACATACCATCTAAAAGATGTCCTCCATATTAAAAGATTTCATAAATCCCCTAAATCATTTGGTAAGCCTAAAATTTCCTAGACTTCTAATAGACCCAATCAGATTTGGTATCTAAAGAAGAAACAACCAAAACCACCTATGGTTTTTGTACCTATAATCATACCAAAGAAAGATCGAGAGGATTTTATCAAAGGAGATTGGTTATATTCTAAAGGCCATGATAATTGTTTTCATAATCCAAAGTATCTTATCCCTAACCAGATAATGGATCAACTTGACTATATAAGGAAAGGCCTTGGCCCATAAGTGTAAGTAATTTTAGAACCCTTATCAGTAGGAGTTGTCAATTGGAATCATGGTCTTAGGTTTAAACCACTAGAGGATGACCTCATGAATTTCAATAGTGACTCTTCTAAAGTGACTAGCGATAGACTCCTAGAAGCAACACAACATCCCATTATAGCCTTATTGATGAGCTTGTTGACTCAAATTTTTTTGATTCAAATGCCATATTTACCATAATGCCTATTGGAGCTTCCCATCCTAAAGAGAAACCTCATTGTGCCCTATACCTTTGCCATTTTGAACTTAGATATTGGGACCACATAATTTGGTCATATGCCTTGATGAGTTTCAAAATGAAGAATCAATTACCGAATAGATGGACCTACAAGATGGATTCCCCATTGGCAATCACAAACAGGGCTTTGATTTTTTAGTAGATCCTTCTACCTACATTAGAGAGTAGGAAAAATTTATTGGTCATAATAAATAATAAACATCAGGATATTTGGGTGAAAACATCTTTGATGTGCTTGTTGATCAAGGAAAAAGTAAAGAAAAAGATAAGCCTTTGAGTGAAAACCTATTTTAGGTGCTCCTAGGTAGGAAAGTTTGTCCATACCCTCAAGACATAGAAGGTCCATCTAGCCCAAGTTATATATCCAATACAAGAATCTCTTTAGAACAACATCAAATATTTGAGCATCTTGCTCTTGAGTTTCTAGAGGTTTTTTCTACTTGGCCTTTACCTAAGAAGGCAGATTTTGATTCGTAATAATTATGGATCTTTGGGAGGAACAATAAGAAGATATAGTGGAGGAATATTATCATGACCATACATTGCCTATAATTCTAGAAGATGGATCCACACTCCTTGTGGAGAATACAACAAAAGTGAACTTAGGAACCTTTGAGGATCCAAAATTTTTTTATTTTAGAGCTTCCCTTACTGAAGAAAAATGTGAACATATTATATCCATTCTTAAGGATTATATAGAGATATTTTCATGGGCATACTTTGACATGCCATTCTTTGACCTACATTTAGTTGTGCATCATCTTGTTATTCATCACAATTCTAAACTAGTCAATCAAAAATTGAGAAAGATGCATCCATGCATCAAATTTTTGGTTAAGGCCAAAATAGAAAAGTTTTTAGGATCTAATTTTATTAAACCATTTGATTACTCTAAATGGGTTTCCAACATAGTCCTAGTGAGTAAAAAGACCCTGGTATCTGTATTTGCATTGATTTCTAAGATATCAACAAAGCATGCCCCAAAGATGATTTTTCTCTTCCCAACATCAACATGATCATCAACTCAACTTTTATGTATGAGATTTTATCCTTAAAGGATGTATTTTTTTGGTTATAATCAGATTAATATATCCCTTGAAGATTAACATAAGACTACATTTACCACTCTATGGGGACATTTTATTACCAATTCATGACATCTAGCTTGAAGAATGTTGGAGTAATGTATCAACATGAAATAACTATCATCTTCCATGACATGATACATGAAATTTTAGAGGACTATGTTGATGATATACTAGTAAAATCAAAAATAAGAGATGGACATTCTAACATTTTATGAAGAATTTTTGAGAGGCTTTATAAATATAAAGTCCATTTAAATCCTAAGAAATGTGTCTTCAGAGTAACATTAGGGAAATTGATAGGGTTCATTGTATCAAAATTAGGTATTGAAGTAGACACTAAAAAGGTCAATTCTATTATGGAGATGCCTCCATCAAACAATCTTAAATAGTTTTAAGGTCTACAAGGAAAAAACTAGTCTATACATAGGTTCATTTCTCAATTGGTTGGTAAGTGCCACCCATTTACCCATCTCTTCAATAAAGGGGTAACATTTCAATGGGATGAATATTTTTAGATAGAATTTTCAAATCTTAAGACATACATGGCCAATCTACTAGTCTTAAGACTACCAACATAGGGAAAGCCACTACTTCTTTATATATCAGCAATAAAACATGCATTGGGGGAAATTTTGGCCATACATGATGATCATGGTAAGGAACACATTATTAATTATTTAATCCACACATTTTTTAGATTATGAATGTAATTATATGCCTATTGAGAAGGCATGTTTAGTTATGGTGTTCACCACTCAAAAATTACGACATTATATGCTAAATAATAAAACTATTATCATCATCAAGCTGGATCCTCTCAAGTTCCTCTTATCTAAAGCAAATATTAAAGGACACATGGCTAAATGGGTTATTCTCCTTAGTGAGTTTTATATTGAGTAACCAAAATCAAAATGCAATCAAAGGGCAAGTTCTTGTTAAACAATTTGGAGAAGCTCCTATTAAGGCCACTCAACCTCTCAAGTTTGACTTTTCGAATGATTCTTTCATGATGATAGAACAAACATCATAGTAAATTGAATAGTGCATGCTATATATTTATGGATCATTCACATCCTAAGGATCTATAGCTAAAATATTATTGGTCACACCATAGGGGGATCTGATCCCCAAAGCATTCTATATACAATTTCATTATACAAATAATATGGTCAAACATGAGTAATTGGTTATAGGGATTTATGTTTCTATAGAGTGGGATATTCAAATCTTAAAGTTATATGGAGATTCATAGTTAATCATAAATCATACCACTAACTAGTACCAAACAAGAGATGATAAGCTTATTCCTTACAAGTAAATTATCGATAACCTCAAAATACATTTCAAATCTTTAAAGTTTGAACACATTTTGAGAGTCAATAATAAGTCCACTGATGCAATGAAAATAATTAGTTCAATGATTCAAATGCATGATAGTTATAAAGAGTATCAATTATTTATTGAAAATCTTCTTTAGGTAGCACATATTATATCAAATTAAGAGAGGGTATGCACTATTGCTAGTCCTAATCCTTCACCTGAGCTACCATGATACCAAGATTTTTATAACTATTTACATAGTCATGTATTCCTAACTGACCTTTCTAACAACCAACAAAAACTATTCCTTCATCACTTAACATGTTATACTCTCCTTGGAAACATTCTTTATTATAAAGGCTATGATGGAATGCTTCTTCATTATTTATCTTTGGGAGAATCTAAGTTGGAACTAAAGGAGGTTCATGAATGAATGTGTGGGGTCCATACCAATGGTGCATTCCTAGCAAAGAAAATCCTTATAATAGGCTATTATTGGCCCAAAATGGAGATAGATGCTTGTAATTATGTAAAGAAGTGTGTTCCTTGTCAGTATCATGGAGAATTGATACATGTACCTTATTTACCACTACAACTAATAAAAACACCATAGTCATTCTCAACATGGGGTCTTAATCTCATCAAAAAAATTAACTTGACATTTTTATATGGCCATAAACACATTTTGACTACAAAAAAGTACTTTACCAAGTGTATGGGGCCATTCCTCTCACTTATGTTACTAGGAAGTAGATAATAAATTTATTCATTACGATATCATCTATCGATATGACATCTCAGCTCATATTATATCAGATAATGGAGGATATTTTTTGAACCATAATGTGAAATATCTTTGTGAAAAATTCAAGATCAAACACAATAAATCAAACCTATATAACCCACAAGGTAACAGATAAGTTGAGGCAACGAATAAAACCATAATAGCCATCTTACAAAAGATTTTCAATGATGTTGCCCATAATTGTCACTTGAAACTCTTTCCTACCCTTTAGGCTTATAGAACCAATCATCACACCCCAACCGGAGCCACTCTATACTCCCTTGATTTTGTTATTGTAGCTATCATCCCAGTCGAGATTGAGATACCATCATTAATAATATCACTGGAGCACATTAAAGATGATGAAGACTATAGAGCCTCACAACTACAAGAACTATAAATTCTTGATGGTAAGTGTTTGACTTCCCTAGATAACTTGTAGGAATATTAGAATAGATTGCGGAGAAGATACAAAAAGTGAATTCTCCCTTGAGAGTTTGAGATTGGAGACATGGTTTTGAAAGAGAACCAAAAGAACACAAATACTAAATGCAAAAATAAAGGTAAGTTTTATCCTAATTTGTTGGGACCATATATTATCATGGTGAACTATGGATCAGGAGATTATCAACTAGATAAACCTAATGGTGAAGAAATTCTAGATCCCATGAACATTATATACCTTAATAGGTTCTACGCATGAACAAATTTTAACTATTATCTATAAGACCCCTAAATTGGGGGTAACTTGTCCTGAAGTAATTTCACCCCACCCTTTTATCCTACCCTAAATGCATTTTATACTACCCTAGCCCACTCTTCATGACTTGAGATAGTTAAGGCTTTGAATCATTGGCACTCTAAACACATTTTATCCTATCATGGACTATTCTCTTTGAGAACCCTATTCTTTGGACTATTCTCCTTGAGAATCATTTTCTTTATTATGTCTTGGCCATGTTGTAAGATTAAACAATTTCCATCCCTTAACCAATTCCGATCTTGATTATGTCTCATGAACATTATGAAACTCCTCAACATCAGTTTTATAAATTAGTTCATCAAGAATAATATTTTGTAGATTATTCAATAAATAAGTATGAAAGAACATCTTTTTTAGTTCTAGACCTTTACTACACTATTATAAATATGTGAAAACAACTACTTCTTTAGAGTTACTTCATGATGCACATTATTCTATATAACATTTTCTACTCTTTATTGACATATCAGGATCCTCACTCTCACCAATTTGTGAGCATGGGCTATTGTAACTGGTTTAGCTATTTTATTGGAACCTCTACTCTTAAACATGCATCTCCTTGACTAGAGGGTCCCACCTTATGCATATTCTATCCCAAAAACATTATAAATACTTTGAAAATATCAAAAACATTAGAAAATGATCCAAAAAAGATAAAAAATATTATCTCACACTTTTGTACATTTGGACATTCCCATTCCACCATGCTCTGCTCTTGTTATTTTAAAAGCATGAAAACACTAGTTCATCTTATCCCATGCACATGACATTTTTCAAGATCATTCTTTCTCACCTCATTATATTTTTATTTTCAAGACCATTCTAATTTATTTTTCATATCCTCCATTTCTTATATAAACATTAATCATGTTGGTTTGATCATCATTTTTTCTTCTATCCCATTTCGTGGGAGAACTACATTTGGCCTAAAGTTCATGTTGGAACATGCATCTATGGAACTATGTAGGCAACATCCACTTGTCTTGTACATCTAGAGTCAACTTGGACAACCCCTTCCTTTTCTTCTCTTCCCCCATTTCTTATATCATTGTTCTTCTTTAATTAGGGAACAATTTTTGTTTCATTTTTCTTTGTTATGTTGTGGTGGAAAGTAACACCTCTACCGCACATGAATGAACATTTGCCTTTAAAACGCATTAACTTAGTTTTTGTTTGTGTGTGTTTATTTAAGTTTTCTTGGTGTTTTGTTGTGTTTTCTTAGTGTTTTTTATTTATTTCACACCTCTCCTTTTATTTCTTCTTCTTTTCTCTTTTTACTACTTCTTTTCTCATTTTTGTCTTGTGTTTCCCTATATGTTTTTTCTTATCTCTTTTGTGTTTCAGAACATTTTGATAATTCACATGGACTTTAATTGTTTATATCTTGATCCAATGTTATTATGTTGCTCTTGGACCATTTTATTTATTTGATTATTGTTGGTGTCTTGTTTTTCTATTTGATTTGGCTTTTCTCTTTTGTGATTAAGAATGCCTTGATGGTTCACATGGATCTTGATTATTCATAGCTTGGTCTCATGTTATTCAGATGTTCTTGTTGTTTATTTTTAAAAAAATTTGTTCCTACTTAAGTATTGGTTTATCATATATTGATTTGAATATTATATTCATTTATGTTTATCATTTTCTTTGTCTTTAATTTTTTGTTTAAATTTAAATAGTTGTAACTCTAGTTTTGGTCATTGTTGTACCATTATCTTTAGTTATGGGTATTCACATTTGAACTGGCTCAGTGTAATTAGAATCTTATGTAATTATAATTTATTAATACTTATGATGCCTAATTTATTTTTCTATATAAATCACTTTATGCTTAGGTATCAAAGTCTTTACATCAACATCACTTTGATATACAATTCTCAAGAACACTTTGCATAATCTAGGCTCATCATATGGAATTGGGATTCTAGGTATTATGCATTTTAGCACTCGAATATATGCTTAGATGTACATCTCTTTGTATACATTGTGATTTTAATAAATTCTTTGTTAGTTTTCATCATTCCTCATTCCATTCTCTCCCAAACATAGGTGAACTACATTGGCCTAAAGTTCATGTTGGAATATGAGTCTATAGAAATATGTAGGTAGTGCTCAATTTATATTGAGGCTGGCTCAACTATATTTCATTATTCTCTTTCATCACTCTGTGCAATCTCATATGCTTTATTTTATATGTCTTTCTAAGCCATTACACCATCACATGTATATTTACACTCGCTCATTTTAACCTATCTTTTAGGTTATATCTTTGAGCTATTTTTCTTGCTTATTTACCATGCTAGGGTCCACCATTTGAACCATGTTCAAATAAAATCAGATCTACAAGGGCAAACCATTATTTATTCTTTATCAATGATCAAAATTAGCCCTACTAGGGCAAAACTATTTTATCATGATCATATTTACTCTACTAGAGCACTTATTATATTCTCTTTGGAGACCCCATTCTAATGGTGCTTCCCTTCCTAAAGTAGAACATTGTCTCTTTTCTTCTTTTCATAATATCTCCACATTAAAGCCCATGATGGAAATATTTTAGTGTGCAACTTGTCTCAAGATTGATCAATACCCTAACCATGCATCTTTTACTCTCAAATTGGGTATGTTTACAGTGTGTTCCTTACATTTATGGATTGTATCTTTCCCTTATATTTTGATCATTGATGTTAATCACATGTGCAATCATTATTTCATATATATGTGATCTATTTCATGGATTAATCTCCAACTTTCTCTCTCTTTTTGAGAGTTCATTATTCTCTTTCAACTTAGTATGTCTTCTTGAGGGGTATCATGGGTCTATTCCAATTTCATTTTGACAACTCTTTTGTTTGAAAAGATGTTACTTTTCCTGAATGTCTCACTACACCTTCTCAAATAAAGGTAAAATGTAGACATACAATTCCTAACACCATTTATGTTGAAATTGTCAATCTTACTCAAATTGCACTCAAATGCACATTTTAGGTCAAAATCTATAAAAAATGATAAATGGTTTGAACTTGTCATTTAAAAGTGTCAATTTAGGTTAAAGTATCCTTAAATGGGGAAATGCAATTTATGGTCCAACTAACTTTGATCAATCCATTTCAAGTCAAAATGAAGATTTTGCCTTTTTGTGTTTTGGATCACTCTTTTCTTCTAATTTATTGGTACACTTCACATACCTTTTTTATTTTGTGTTGGAAACATCATAAATAGGAATATGCTTCGAATGCATGTAACATCACCTTCCAATTACTCTCGAGTCAAATTATGACCCAATAATATGACTTTTTGACTATTTTGATTAATTGAGGGCTAAGTTCTAAATAATTTTCACAAATGTTGATCAACCTTGTTTAAGGATAATTGATTCAAATTAAAAGTTCAATTGGAATTTCCATGAAAGTTGTGGAGTATTTATTTTTAGAAATTGAATTCTATTATTTGCATCATCAGGTGATGTCATCATGGGGTGGCATACATCAAGCCATAAGTGCATAACATAACAATATTATGGGTCTCCCATGCATCTTTATTACCTCTTATTCCTCATTAATGTCCCTTCTTCCAAAGTCATGATGAGGATAATTATGGATTTTAATTACATAATTCAATTAATCCATGATCTCGCATCTCAATCTTGAGATGGACGGTCATGGTTGATTCTAGTCATTCTTGAAAATATATAAATAGAGAGGCCATGAACATCATTTCAAGCTTGATTTGTGAAAATTTATTATGTTGAATTGTTTCCATAATCCTTTGCATTTGACCATTGATTTTAGTTTCAATCTTCATTCATAGGCTAATTTAGTGATTTCACATCTTGAGTCTAGTTTTTGATAAGTGTTCTTGAGACCATGGAGGAGTTTTGCCACCATTGTTGATAAAGAGAAGAATGCTTGATGAGGGGAGAACATGTTTTTGGGATTTTCTTGGATGGTGGAATCCATTTTGGAAGGTAACTAGTATGTTTTTTTTCATTTGTTTCTTCATTATCACTTAAAAATTCCCCTTTAATAGATAAGCTTAGTTAGTTATCTATGCATTGCTTTTGGATTTATAGACTAATGTTTGACTAAATTACTTTATAATTCTAATCTACACCTTAGTCCTAACACCTTAACCTAATTTTTTATCTTTTTATCCCTAACTTAACTTCCTTGCATCTTGTAGGATCTAATAGGCTTCACTTTATCGTGACCTTTGATCCAAAAAAGTAAGAAAAGCCTAAACTTTAGCTTAAATAGAAAGAATCCTATATGATCTAATGGTTTACACTTCCCATAGCCCTTTGATCAGATAGCATAAGGAAAACTAATAAAATTCCACATATAACCCATTGAACCAATCACATTCAATCCCTCAGATCATGATCAACCCTTCTCACTTGTTTGTGAAGACTCAATCGGATGGTGTGAGGCAAAATTGAAAAGTTAAAAGACTACAGAAGGCCTAAATGATTAACATGTGGTAGACTTGAATTAAATAATAAAATAAAATAGGGTCTCTCCCAAAAAAGTTACAAATCACAAGAAAACTCTTGGATCATGATCCTATGATGGATGATTCATCACCGATTAATATCTAATAGAGTGGAATAAGTCCAATATCATGGGAAGCCATACAGATGTACCAAGTGGCATTCTCACATTGGGTCATAATAATTTTATGAGACTAAAATTGATGTTTTCATGGCCATTATTTGACATATATGAGGATGTATTTGATGTCTACACAACTATCAACTTTAAGCCCATCAAATTAAAAACTTCATTAGCCTAAAATTGATGTTTGCACAACCATCAGTTGAAGTCCATGAATATGTATTTGATATATATGAGACCATAAAGTTTAAGTTAATGGATTATTATTCTCAAAGCTAAAGTTAACTCCAAAATATTTCTAGAAGGATAAAAAATGGCTTTACAGGCTAAGGGAAGTGCTCAAAAAATGCTCACACTAGAAGTCTTCAAATTGTAAAATTTATAAATGGTCTTATAATCTAAGTATGAAAAATAAGCCTAGTCTAAGTCTATACTTTAAGGTACCCTTGAAATTTTATTCAAATGTCATGAACCTTAATTTATAGACTTATACTAAGTCTTATTTTCAAAAGAGAGTCCTTATAACATGAAATTTAGACCAAATACATCTAGCTAAATGTTTTAATGTGTTTTGTCAATACAATAAAATCCTATGTATTATTGGACCATTATGTCATGTTGATCATTTTGAGTGTATTTTATAAGCCTTGTCATAAATATTATAGACCAATGTTTACATGGTTTTTATTAAACACAACAAAAAGATTGGCTTATAATATTTATGCCATGGACCCCTTGCATATAAATTGGAAAAATTAGGCATAAACCCCTTTAGCCTAATGTTTATTTTGTGCTTAATAAGTGGAACAAACCTTAGCCTAAGGGAATTAAGCCTAAGTCATAGTCTAAATAATATTCTAACTTAATTTTTGAGAATCTCTATAGATCAATGGCATGCACTTTGTCTCTAGATTTTGATTCAATGATGCAAAGGAACCCAAATACTTTTCAATGAGACCCTAAGAGCTCATGAAATCAAAGCATGGAAAAAGTGAATTTGAGTTATGGCTAACAGGATGATCTGATAAATTGCACTTTATCATTGGATTTTGATCCAATGGTGTGAAGGAACTCATGACTTTTTAAAGGCCCATGACCTCACCACGTGGTTAATGCTCATTCCACAAAGGAATGAGATAGGATTCAAAGTATGGGGAAGGAACCCAAAGATGTCAAATGTCACTACCATGGGGTTTGCAACAAATCAAGACAATCACTTAAAAGGGACTATATTATAATCAATGACTCATGATAATCCTAAATTTTTATCCAATGAAGCAAAATGAAAAAGGAATTTTTAAATTCCAATGGCTAGTGCTCTAAAGGCTTTTATGAAAAATGTTGTGAAAGGCCTAGACCAATGCCACATAGGTGTCATGTAAGCAAAAAAAGACAAAATACAAGATGTTATGGGTGTCAAAATCTAAATGTATAAAGGAAAAGGTCCAAATCAAATTCAAGGCATATCTAACACAAATCTTGGATATATTCCACCATTAAATATCTAAAACCCTAAACCTTGCATAAAAATGACCCAAATTGACTCAATTGGTTACAATTTGATCTAAGGAGATCTTAATTGGGTTTTTGAGTGTGAGAGAGATTTCATAGAGATCATTTGAAATCTATTATGAGTAATTTATAGGAATAGAGATAGTGGTAGCTTACAAAAAACAATTAAAGGAAAAATTAGTCATAAAACCCTTAGCCTAAGGTTTATTTTGTGCTTAATAAGAGAAATAAACCTTAGCCTAAGGGACTTAAGACAAAGTCATAGTCTTAATAATATGCTAAATTAATGTTCAAGCATCTTTGTAGATCAATGGCACATGCTTTGCCACTAGATTTTGATCTAATGATGTGAAGGCACCCAGAGACTTTTAAATGAGGCCCTAAGAGCTTGTGAACTCAATGTGTAGTGAAAGCACATTCAAGGCAAGGATGATAGTATGATCTAATGGTTCACACTTTGTTGTTGGATTTTTATCTAATGACATAAAGTCACTCATGAATTTTTAAAGGCCTATGAGCTCATCACATGGCCAATGCTCATTCAATAAAGGACTGACTGTTAGGTTGTGGAGCTAAAAGCTTCACTGATGTAAATAGGGAAGGAGGTTGTTAAGTGTCACAGTCACCAGCGTCAGTTAGGCTGACCGATGTTGACCAGTGGTGGACATGAATGAAACTAACATCAGCAAGAGTCAACCGACGTCGGTCACCTCTAGGTAGATAGGGACCGACATAGGTCACCTGTGCAGTTCTAGAACTTTCGGTTGTACGAATAGTTTGTTAACAAACCGAGTGTTCGCATGTTAAGAGCCAATTATAGACTTGAACCTGTGGATCTAATTATTGTAATTAGGTGTCTAATTATTGTTTGCATGAGATCTATATAATAGACTCATGGGTTGTATTGTAATTTGTGCTAGTTGAGTTGAGCAAGGTTAGCTCTTTTTATGTGTGAAGAGAGCAAGGGTGTTCCTCCTAATTCCATAGGGGTGTTGAGTGGGTATGATCAGGTTGGTCTACAGGTATACTAGATCAGGGAGAAGATCCATCAGGGTAATATTTTGGAGAATCATAAGGACTTGGTAAGGCAAGGACAACAGTTCTTCAGGGTGTAGAGAGATCTACATGGTAACAGGTGTGTGTGCAAGGTCAAAGGAGATCAACAGGTGGCAGTAGAATCAAAGGTGATAGCAACACATCAGAGAGCAAGAGAGCAAGGAAAGGTAGTTCCTTCCATATGTAAGATCATTTGAGTTTCAGGTTGTTTCAAGTTTAGGGGAGATCTACTTGAAGTATGATTATGTACTTGGAGTGCATGGAGCACTTGTGGAGTGCGTGGAGCACTTGGTGTACTGGCAGTAGTGGATACTGACTGGTTAGAGGTGAACACCAACTTTGTGTTTGAGTTGTGTGTTGGGACTGTAAGAGAGAGAGATTTTAGGAAAGAATTACTATACACCAGATCATATGGTCTTGTGGGAGTTGAAGGATAGTGGTATAGGTTTTGACAGGTGGATGACAAAGCAGGGATTTAGTCATTGTCATTGTAACCATTGTGTTTGTCTTACCAGGTGGATGATGGTCATGACATTATCCTGTTACTGTATGTGGATGGTATGCTAGCTAGTAGGGTCATACATATAGGGTTTTACTGAGCTAAGGGTAAGGTTAGTTCAGTGGTATGTCATGAGGAATTTGGAGCAGCAAAATTCTTTGGCATGAGAGACATGGAAGATCATAGGTTGATTTTGTCTCTAGTGGGAGCTGATGTGAATTAGGTGTTGGTAAGGTTCAATACGTATGATGTAGAAATGGAGCACACTAAGGGCTAGACAGTTTAGTGTCTGAAATCACATGAGGTCTGGTATAGACCTGAGTTAGCCCAAGCAGTGGGTGCTTTCAGAAATTTTATAGTCAATCCAGGAAGGAAGCACTAGAGGGCAGTTCAGTGGGTTATCAGGTATCTGAGAGGGACCAGTAGTAGGGATTCATGCTATGTAGAGTCAAGTACTTCAGATGTGGTAGGTTACTTAGATGACAGGTGTTGCACCACAGGATGTGTGGTGGTTGGTCTTCAAGGTTGAGCTTGAAGAGGGATACAAGCTAGGAAACAAATTAGATGGGGTACAGGTACAGTGTAGATGTTTATCTCCAAGTGGGAGATTATTAGGTTGTGGAGCTAAAAGCTTCACTAATGCAAATAGGGAAGGAGGTTATTGAGTGTCATAGTCACTGGCATCAGTTAGGCTAACTGACATCAGCCAGTGGTTGATAGGAATGCAATTGACATCGATAGGATTTGGCTGACGTCGGTCACCTCCAGGCAGACAGGGACCAACATCGATCACCTGTGCAGTTATAGAACTATCGATTACATGAATAGTTTGTTAATGAACTGAGTTTTTTCATGTTAAGATACAATTATAGACTTGAAGTTATGGATCTAATTATTGTAATTAGGTGTCTAATTATTTTTTGCATGAGATCCATATAATAGACTCATGGGCTGTATTGTAATTTGTGCTAGTTGAGTTGAGCAAGGTTAGCTCTTTCTATGTGTGAAGAGAGAAAGGGTGTTCCTCCTAGTTCCACAGGGGTGCCAAGTGTGTATGATTAGGTTGGTCTGCAGGTGTGCTAAATTAGGGAAAAGATCCACTGGGGTACTAGTTTAGAGAATCATAAGGACTTGGTGAGGTAAGGACAAGGGTTATTCAGGGTGTAGAGAGATCTACATGGTAACAGGTGTGTGTGCGAGGTCAAAAGAGATCAACAGGTGGTAGCAGAATCAAAGGTGACAGCAACACATCAGAGAGCAAGAGAGGAAGGCAAGGTAGTTCCTTCCATAAGTAAGATCATTTGAGTTACAAGTTGTTTCAAGTTCAGAGGAGATGTACTTGAAGTATGATTTTGTACTTGGAGTGTGTGGAGCACTTGTGGAGTGTGTGGAGCACTTGGTGTACTGGCCATAGTGGATACTGACTGGTTAGAGGTGAACACCAACTATATGTTTGAGTTGTGTGTTGGGACTATAAGAGAGAGAGATTTTAGGAAAGAATTACTATACGCTTGAGGTGTGGGAAGCCTTTGAGAGGTGTGAAGAAGAAGTGGCATCTTATTTATTGTATTCTTTTCTGGATGAGTATTAATACAAGCTGTGTATTGTCTCTCATATTTTGTGTTGTTTCTAGTTTCTAGTTACTTATTACTTTTGGTTAATTCCACATCTTAAGTTGCTTGTATATGGTAATCAATTGTGCTTTTGTGGGCTTCCTGACACTAACATATGATTCAAAGCTTTCGGAAGGAACCCAAAGATGCCAAGTGTCACTACCATGGGGTTTGTAACAAAGGGAGATAATCAGAGCCAAGGGATTAGATTGCAATAAATGACTCATGCTAATCCTATATTTTTATCCAATGAAGCAAAATGAAAAAGGAATTTTTAAATGACAATGGTTAGTGCTCAAAATTCATTTATGAAAAATGTTATGAAAGTCGAAGACCAATTCCACATAGGCATCACCTAAGCAAAAAAGGACAAAATACAAGATCTTGTAAACTCAAAAATGCAAAGGTATAAAGGTAAAGGACCAAATCAAATCCAAGGCACGTATAAGCCAAAGCTTAGATATATTCTACCATTAAACATCCAAAACCCTAAACCCTACATAAAAGTGACCCAAATGGACTCAATTTGTTACAATTTGATCCAAGGAGAACTTAATTGTGTTTTTGAGTGTGAGAGAGATTTTACAGAGATCATTTATAATCTAGTGTGAGAAATTTTTAGGAATAGAGACAATGGAAACTCACAAAAAATAATTAAAGGAAGATATTGAGCTCTACTTATCAACAGATAATGAAGGTGAGATCTTTAAAGACACTAAATTAGACCTTGTAGCTCTAAATATCTTAGGGATTAGGAATTAGTCTAAACTCTTCTTCATGATTGAGAAATTTAAACCCATCACAAAATAGAAGCAAAGAATTTCCATAGTAATTTAGAAACACTATGACTTGGTTGATATTCATATGTCTGGCCTCCACTATGTTATGGCAAAACCTAAGGTATTACATTACATTGATATACTTGCTCCCATCTTCATTGATTTTATAATTCATAATGAATGGATCATTAGGGAGGAAAAATTCAAGGAAATATCATATATTTCTCCTATAACATTTGAAAAATATTATGAGCTCCCTCTTCCCCATGTGGATTTATCAAAGATCAAAGAATTGACAAGCAACCATGACCTAGTCTATGTCCTTAGACCCTGGCTACACTAAGACCCTCATATATTTAGGGACTTTGAAGGAAAGATCCAAGTATTATAATTTAAGGAGGGAATTAGGGTTATAATGACCCTATTAAACCAAACATTTAGAGCCCCCTCAACCACCTATGTAAATAAAATTTGGGTCCGATATGTATATTTTATGGTGGAACAGAAGCTCACCCCTCTAATTGGATCTTTAATTAGTATATTCCTTACAAATAAATTCACTAACCTAAAAAGGAAATCCTCCAAGTAGTTTTATAAAATTTCATACTTGTTAGACACCTTTCTTGCCTTAATCAACTTCTTGAGTATTAGGAATGGGTCCCTAGATGGAAAAACCACCATTTCAAGTCATTATTCTATACTAAATATCTTTAAGTACATGAACCAGATGTAGTTTATTTGTGACTATATTTATGCATCTATAATTGAGGCCATCAAAGGTGGTTTTATGCCTAGGGTACTCATCAAGAATTACATGGAGATGATAGGTGATGTATGGTACTACCCTGACTGCATAGTCATCAAGATTGAGGGCATTATGTCCCAACCTTGTAAGTTTCCTATATATGTTCCTATCAAGATAGTTGAAAAAGAAATTTCTTCTTAGTTATTTTATGGCATTTATGACACTTGTAAAGAAAATAATAAAGGACTTCTCCACCCCTTCCCTCCAATCATTGGAAGAACCATACTCCGAGACTAGAAATAGGTTAAGACTATGGAAAGACATTGAGATTCATTTGGTTTTCAACTTGATGAAATTAATAAGTAGGATCCTAAGGGTATAGAGGATATCAAATTAAAGTATATTAAGCTCCCAAGGCTTAAAAATGTACATCAACTCAGTGTCCATGACATCATATATATCAAGGCTAAAATTTATGAAGAAGTATTAGCTAGGATCTAATGCCACAACATCAAGCTAGAACATAGGATAACCAAGGATGACAAACCCTCAAGAGAGACATGGAAAATTCATCATTTATAGTATCAATTTATACTTTTTTCCATCTGAGATATCCCAAAAAAATCCCAAGCAGAAAAACCATAGCCATAGCCTCAAAAACAAATTATGCAATAATAGGATGAACAAGGCAAGGGAAAAGAGAAAGTAGGAGAATCATGTTTTCAAGAAAGGCTTGGGGAGGGGTCCTCTCCTTTAAAACCTCCTCAAATTCCACCTTACACAATCCAATACATTGATATGATAACTTTGAATCTAGAAAAAACACTTGAGGGTGCCCTAAAAGAACTTTTGAAGGCATATGACTCAGACAACAAAGTGGAACTTAAGGAAGACAAAGGAAAATAGTTTGTCCCTGTGGCATCCCAAGATAAGAGGAAGGTATAACTAGCATTGGTCCCCATTAGAACAAGGAAGAGACCAAGATTGAATTTCACTCAACCCACAAGTGAAATCAATCTCTTTCTTGATGAATTCCCAATTCATGGACCAATCATTCCTATCTAGTTCATTTATCAGAAGTCACAAAGTATTCCTTCTCTTTCTCATTCATGGGCTATGACAAGGGTTACTGATGTTGAGATACAATATGACATAAATCAATGGATAAGAGATATGGTAAAATAGCAATAAGAAAGAAGAATTGTGAACACCCAAGGACCAAAAGGTAAAAGGATAGATGCCCTAGGGGTATCAAGTAGCTTAGGTATGAAGGTCTTAGAACCTCCCAAATTAAAAATTCTAGTCATTATCATTGAATTAAACCCTAAAATAGTTATATTGGAAAGTATTACAATAAAGAAAACCATTGTTAGAATAGAGGAATTCATCTTTCAAAAGGTGGATTCCTTTATAGGATTAACGCCAGTGGGGAGCCAGTAGCTTGGTGAAACTACAATTCATAAAGATGTTGTGGAAAGCTTGATTGAGGCCCAATCAAGATACGGCAAAGCTAGAGTCTAGGGATTGAAGTAGAGGATCTTAAATTTGGAAATAAGAAATGAAAATTATAGACATAGGTAATTCTATAAGTGCCTGAGGCAATGACCAAAGTGCTTGATGAGTCATTTTATGACATTTTTGAAGCACTCAAAACCATGAAACTGAGGTAGAGTATATTAGAGGGGTAGTGTGTATTGGTAAGGGTCATCATCATATAATGACAAGATTTAGAGGACAAAATTTCCTAGCTTCTCAACATTCAAGAAAAGAAATAGATCCTAGGCTTCAAAACCATTAATTTGGGGCATTTGAGCATAATTATATGAATTATGATTGAAAAGGTTCAAAGTTTGAGTGCTTGGCACAATGATGTAGAAATAATCCTAGAATATGATAAGGATCCAATTTATATAATTGAACAACTTCTTGGTATTATGCTCATAGATATTACACAACCCACTATCCTTAGAATCATAAGTGATGAAGAATATAAACATAAGGCTACTTTGGTAACCCAAGAAATCAAAGGAAAAAGCTAAGGCAAAATTGGGGATAATAACAATAAAATCTTAGACATCATATTTAATGCAAGAAAAAGGATAAATGAATATAGGAGCACTAAATAAGACATGAATAGGAATAAAAAGTAACTTGATGATTGCTAGATTAAGAAGAGTGTATCATGAATCATGTTATGGATATAGAGCTAGTTGTTTATAAATGTGCTAAGTCCATGAGCATCCTCTAGTAATGATAGTCAGAGGTTTCACTAGTAAACTAAGTAATATTATATTTTTTAATATTTTAAAATAGAATATTCCATTGTAAAGGCATATGTTAGTTTGTTATCATATTTTCCTCTAGGTCAGTATAATTGTGAAAATCATGTGTATTTTAGAACTTATAAGGATAGTTGTCCTTAAATTTGTACACTTGTATTTTGTAACTTTACAATATACTACCTAATATTTCTATAACAAGAGAGATTTTTTAGCAACTTTTGTCTACTTGAAGAAATTAATATAATCAAGGAGTTCTATAGGGATTATCCATATTTGATATGTCAATTTCTAATATAGATTTTCTCTCATTTAATAGTAGATTTCTTGAATTTGAATGGTGTCTTAGAATTTTGAGTTGCATTTTATAGCCATAGGGTTTCTAATTTATGCATATGCTAGATTAGTTGGAGGATCTTAGGTTTTACTTCACTTCATTTTTTGCTCTATATTTATATGTGCAAATTCTATTTGATTATGGTAGTAAATCCTTAAAGTAGACCTGGTTCTTAGTTGTGACTTGTTTTACACTCTCCTTTAATGTTTTCTTGGTATATAGTGGAATTTTAGGTTAGGATATATTGCATTATATATTGGATAGATGCATACTCAGTTGTAATTAATGCTTTTTCATAATGTTTGAGACTAGAACTAGCAATCACTTGTTTCTTTTCTTCTCTTCCCTTCTCTTTTCTCTCTTTTTTATTAGATCAATTTAGTTTTAGATCCATTATAAATGACCACTTAGATTAGTTTGTAGCTTAAATATAGATATAACTCACTAAGTATTAACATAGACTCTCTTTAACTCACAAATAATGGACTAAGTTGGCTCCCAACCACCGAATCATATAAATATTATGAAATAGATTATCTTGCTCTATCATTATTTTACCATAGGCAACTAGATTGTCAAAACCTACAACTCATTAATTTTCTAAATTCTAAAATGAGAAGTGTTCTTTAAACACTAAGAGCAATTGTGTTTCATTTATAAGCATCAACAAGAAGAAGGTTTCAAATTTTGAAAAGGTCTCTAAGACTCCTCACAACACCTTTTTTTCCTCTAATGTATAGTCAAAAGACAAAGTCAAATAATCATAAAAGAAATTCAAATAACCAAAGAAATAGGGAAATCCTAATTAATGGCTTGAATAAGGTTTCAAATAAATGCTTGATCAAGACATGATGACCTAATTATTAACAACCCAAGTTGCACCCTATGATGTAGATTATTTAGTTCTCCTTCAAACTTGGACTAACACTGGATTGGTCTATAGGCTATGGGTTACATATAACTAGACAAAACTTATATATTATGAGGTTATCTCATATGATTTACTAAAATTAAATCCTTTTCTTAAAATATATTTTTATTTGGGGGTGAAAAGAGTTAGAAAGTTAATTTAAAGGGAAAAACTATACTAGTGATGGTAATGTACCAATTCTTTAATGATCATCTCTTAACCTTGTACTTAAGCACACTTTTGAACAAAAATGGAATATAATATAAACTAGACTTTCTTATTAAATCCTAAACATGAATATTTCAGATGAAGGTTAGATACAAGGTCTCCAACTTGAAGTTAAAGGAATGGAGGTCTAGAAGAGACACTATAAACTAACTCACTCTTCAACACAACTTATATCTCATAACACTTCATGTGACCTATAGAGGATACATGAAAATTAAAATGAATGTCATAATTATCTATAAGTTAAAAATCAAGATACATAGTAATAATAATGAAGAATTCTATAATAATCTTTTCACATTAACTCAAGCTACAAGTTACAATTTCTATATAGTTTTTATATACCATCATAAGGGATGAAAATAATAGAAATTTACAATTAAATAAATAAGATTAAATCAAGATATAAATAATTAAAGTGGTGTATAAGTCCTTGAATAAGTCCAAATACAAGTCAAGAGACCATAACTACCATACATGACAGTTACAACAACTCATTATGCATTGAAGTGCTTTTAAAGGTTGCTTAAGATGGTCAAAACCTATTTTTACTAACCTTTTACCCATGAAATATATATACACACCATATTAATTTAATTACTTCCACTTTATCTATTACAAACATTGAATAGTCATAATAACCATCTTCAATAAAGCATCAACTAACTACCTCTTTTTGTGGGCTGACCATAACCATATAACTATCAAGAAACCTTCATGAATGATCAGAAATATAGAATTTTATTTCTTCAAGGGTAATAATAAATTTATATAGATATTTCATTAAATCCATAAATATCCTTTATATTCCCAATATCTCTTTCATCTACAATTTATCCTTATTTGATCAATTAAGCTAACTTGACTAGGTCTCACAGACTAACTAATTACAAGTGAGTTGTAGAGATAATTCCATGCATGTTTTTGATATTTTAATGACTTGAGTAAGTGAAACAAGTCCCAAAATTCCTCTTCCAATTATTTTTATCTTTCTAAACTACCTTGTACCTCTTTATTCACTTTTTCTCCAAAAAAGTTTCTTTTATAATAGGTCCATACACCATCCATATAACAAAGTGTCTTAGACATGAGCCTCTTGGAGTGTACTAAATGATATAGGTGCTAGTCAGGTTAATTCAATCTATTTGATTTCTTTTCCTTCAATTTTTCCTAATTGAGTCTTAACTAGGGTTTTAGAGAGGATTAAGAGTGCTCAATATTATTAGCAATAATTCATAAAGTTTGGGAATTTAATGTCTAAACCAATACCACAGAATACTAGTATAATAATCCCTCTACCTATACCAAAGTTCCCATCCTCCCATACAAAATCTCTATACCATGGTGACCATGTGAAATCACCTTTAGGGAAGAAATAGGCTTTATGAAAAATGTTTGGTGTCTTGAAGCCTAAATGACCAGCTATATCACCTCTCTTATGATTCAATTCATACATACACCCCTCTCACAACATGATGATAATGTTTATGAATATTATAAGTGCCCTCATGACCTTATTTTTCCTTCTATTTCCCCTTCTTGATGACATTATTTAATGAAGTCATTAGAAAAATATATGCATATACAAGGTTCCTAAAATTTTGACCTTATTATGGGTTAAAACCTCTTACTCATTCTATACAACATTGATAACCTCTATGAGGTCCTTTGGATTTATGGAATTGGCTTGAATGATCCATTCACCCTCTATCTGTATGTACACAACCCCTTTTTTGAGTACCCAGACTATCTATCTATATAAAATATTCATAAATATCCATTAGTTGGTTATTTAAATGTTATTTAGGGATTTTAGCACCCATTATTCCTTCAAAATTTCATTATATATGCAAACCCCTTTAATTTCCTTACTCATAGGCTCAAATTATCCTTATCAAGCCTATTATGTATAACATAACCATTGCATGTTCCAACCAATAGGTTGTTTTTATGCTCAAGAGAGTCAAGATGACCATAAAAATCATTGCATGGCTCAAACACTTCATTAGAATGCACCTTGAGGCATATTTCCTTCAAATGGTGTTTTTTAGGGTTTTATGGGTTTAAAAGTCTTAGTAATGATTCATAGTGTATATACCCTTCAGGTAAAACTTATTATCATGGATTTTAAGTATACTAACCTATTAAAATACCATTACCAACTTGAGTTCCAAATACACAATATACATCAAGATAATTATGTAGTGAAAAGGTGCTTAGACTGATTGTCTAGACTATGCAAGTAAAAGGAAGGTTTAAGATCCAAAATGAAAATTATATTACATTACTCTCACTCTAACCCTACCCTCAAGAATTGAAATATCTCTTGACACTATTATTATAAACATAAATGTGAAATAACCCCTACATCATTTTCAATGTGGTGGCAAGATTTCTTAGGATTAAAGGTTTGTTTGCATCTACTAGCCCTCAAGGTAATATTAACATGAAAACCTAAGTGTTATCCATATCAAAAGATGTATGCATACTTATCATTACATTTATTTGACTTACAAAGCTTCACATTAAGATTAAACCCTCTATACTATCTAAATTCCTTCAAATAGTCTTCTTGGATTCGTTACTCACTATCAATAGACTAAGATCGACCCGAAACAAAACAATGGATGTTTCCACTAATTGTGAGATATTGAGAATAGCATGGAAATTTTAAACCATTAATGAAAACCATTTTTTCTAAATTTAAGATCTTAAATCTTACTATATATGTCTCAAAGCCATAAATCCTCAAAAATATCTTTATACACTAACTATGATTGTAAAATCACTTAGGTTCAACTATTCATTCCATATCCTAACCATTATATCTTTGTAACAAAGTGTAGGAGTGATATATGGGTGCTTAACCATTGTAGGAATAATACACAAATGGACTCCATTCCCTTAACATACCAATAGTCCTCTTCTTCTTTCATTATAAATGAGAAATATTTAAGAATAATAGACTAAATTTCACTTTTGAATGTGTTCTATGTTTTAGGACCATTTTACTCCTAATTAATATTTCTAAAATACTTTGAATATGTTTGAGGTTTTATATAGGCTTGAACTATCTCTTATATCTTTTGCCAACACTTCAACATACTTACTTTCCTCATCGTCCATAGTATTGCACTTGTAGGTTCCCTTGGAAAGGTTGATTATTATGTCTTTAGGCTCATAACACCTCAACCATCTATATAAATCTTGAGCTTGATTAGAGTTCCTTAATGGTCCAAACATATCATAATTCTTCATATCTCACAATTTTAACCTTCACTCCTTTGTCAAAATCAAGTTTTCCCCTTCTTAGCTACACAACACCACTAAGCTGGCTATATATGCATATTGATTCTCTCATTGAGTCTAAGACATTATCATTTAATCCTTGAGTTTATCTTAATATTGAATTGGCTTAATCCTTGATTATTTCATAGAACCTTTATCTTCCATCTTTGGAACAAACCTTGAAGATCTATGCAAAATGACTATAGATGGAAGTGGGGGTATGATTGTGTTTTATTATCATGATTGACTATAGATAATTTCTCCTTGGCTCACCATATGTACCCTTTAAATTTAGATCAAAAAATCCAAACAGTGTTTACCATCATTCTCTAAACCTAATACATAAAATGTCCTTGGAAGATAATAGTCTGATTGTGTCCTAGTATGACTATAGATGATAGTTCACAGTGTTGCTCATATGGACTAGGATAGAGTGATACCTTGATAAGGTTAAAAAAATATTCATGAACCTATCATCCATTTTTTATAACTTAGGGATATATTTCAAACAAATTATTTCAATGAGATATCATCTAGCTTCTTCTATACACACTTCATGAAGCATATTCTTAATTATATTTGCCTTGGCTATAGGTGGAGATTGACCTCTTAAGTAGGGTTTAAGGATTTAAAACATAACTTAGTGATCATAATGGTTTCTAATACTCTTTACTCTTCAAATATACTGGATCCATGAGGTGAATGTGGATATATATCAGTGGTATGATGATAATAGGCTATATGGGAGGATGAAAATAGAATGATAAGCTTACAATAGTGGGGAATGGAATTAATATGGATACAAAATAGGATGAAACATGATAGAGTGAAATGAAACATGAATCTAGAATCTAGATAGTCATGAAGGACCTTAAGGAATCATAGGCACGTTCCTTAACTAGATACATCATTTTGGAGGTCCTTAAACTAGCATCCACTTTTAAAAATGAAACTCAAGAATCTCCAAACTACCTTAGCAAATGCTAAGTTTTTCTAACATCTACTAAATTGGAACTATGAGGATTTTTGATGTCAAATTATGGTTTATAAGCCATGAGACCTTGAGGAAACTTTAACACACCCTAAGTAAAGACACATAATTATGAATATAAGATCTCAGATAGACTATGATGTGCTTGAGTACTTAAATCACCCATTAAATCATACACCTTCCTCAAACCTGTATGTAGATTATAGATTTGTAAGTAGATGTTTTATTAAAGTCTATGTAATTACTCATGTGTATCAAAATATTTGGGAAGCCATGAAATGTATCTTCAAGATCTGAATAACTATGAGTAAGCAGTAGTTTGACCAAAATATATAGAAACCTAACAAAACCATACCACTCTTTTTACCTTGTGCAAATTTGAATAGTGAATAGAAACCTTTTGTTCTTAGGATTTTTTCATAAGGTTGAAACAACCAAACCAATAACTGACACTGATGAATGAAAGGTCATGAAGTTTAGGTTCTCTAGTCAAGATCTCATTTCTCATTTCTCTTGCTACTATATAGATTAAGCATAAAATTGAGTTTCTCTTACTATTTACCAATGAACAAGCCATGGAAAAAACATGAGTTTTGCTATTCTAAAGCATTTAACCACTCCAATCTCTTCACCATGATTCTATGACAAGTTCCTATTAGATTTTCAATACTCTTTCTGAGTAAATCAATATAATATAGACATATACTACATCAAAACACTATTGAAACATCAAAAATGTCCTTAATTTCCTCTTCTTTCATATTCAAACCATTATTTAAGGGAAACTTGAAGAGAAATATGGATCAAAAAGGCATCTCAAAACAAGGAATATGCCAAGGATATCAAAATATAATTTTTTTCACATGTGGGAGCTTTTTTGGTGGCCAAAGAACCTTCTAAGCTCATAGGAGAGACATTTTCAGGGCATTAACCATTTGACTAAGTCATATAAGGACCATGGAGGGTAAGTAAAGTATTTTAGTGATGTTTTAAATCGTTATCACATCAAAATTTGTCTTTTCAAGACCAAAACCTTATTTTATACACTATACACATAGACTCATATTAATAAATGCTAATGAATATCATAAAATAATACCATATAAATTTATCAATGGTTTGAATTAAGCCTCTATGTATTTCATCACCCTTTTAAGGTTTATAGTTTGAATACCTTTAATTTATTGAATACATCAAATAATCTCACCATGAGTGATCAAATACAATCTCCTACAATATTAGGTCATTGGGTTTAGATCATAAGACCATTTCAATCCATTTTCAAAGATATCAAAAGATACTCATACACCATGAGGATACATAACATATGATGAAAATAAAACATGACCATGACAAGACATTGAAAACCATTCCCTTGACTTGATAGTCAATAATCACCCTTTGAGTTTCTCTGATTCTTCAAGACTTATGATAACTAAGATACTTTCATAATAGACCAAAAATCCTAATACTAAATTTTATGTCTTTCTAGGCCTAATGATAGAAAGTGATCAACATTTATAATGATATAAAATAAAATAAAAGACACAAAACAATAAAAAATAACAAACAACTAAAAAAATAATAGTTGATAAACATGTGCCACAACACTTAGAGGAATGATACTACTAATATGTACAATACGATTGGTTCTCCTAATATAAATACTTGAGGAACATCCCATTTATAGGAAAACGAATTTATTCACCAATAAAATTGGATAAATGGAAAGAATTACTTTCCTTAGAACTAGTAATAACATATGGACCACTCCAAAGACTATCAAAATTGGAATGTTTACTTGGTTTGTCATCATCTTCATCCCACTTGAACATAATATCACCTTACATAAAGGTCTTGGAGGAAACTTTTTTATCAAAAGATATTTTGAATTGTTCTTGTTTGGACCACATAGTATTCATATTAATGTCCCTCATTTCTTCCAACTCTCTCAACTAATTCATCCTTACCTCCACTATAGCATTCTCCATAAGCTCCAACTAATGTGTAAGTTCTAAGGATGGTAGTTTTAATTAAATTAGAACATTTGATTCTCTACCATAAAATATGAGGTAAGGAGAGTGACAAATAGACTTATTTGTAGTAATTATATCTACCCACAAGGTAGTCTTTAACTTTGTATGCCATCCTCTTTGACTGTCCTCCATTATTCTCCTAATGATCCAAATAAAATTATTATTGGTTGACTCTCCTAGTTCATTGACCTAAGGATAAGAAATGGATGAATATTTGAGATAAATAACATGATAAATGGCCTAATCACACACCCTTATACTAATAAACTTCAATCATTATCTGATATGATGGTTGAGGGGACCCCAAAATGAGTCACTAGGTTATCATAGATATCTAAAACTACACTCCCATTTGCTTCTTTGAGTGAAACTTCATCCAAATACATGGTAAAGTAATAAATTTATGTAAAAAACAATTTATGTCTCTCAATTTATTGGTGATGAATCATTCCAATGAAGTCTAAGAGCCATTGCATGAAGGGTTGCTCAACTTGAATACATTTCAAAGTCATGATAACTAGTCTCTATTTGTTGGTAAACATTGCACACTTGGAAAATATTCTAACCTAAACATATGATTATTTATACAAATTAGGATAGAAATATCCATCTCTTATGATATTTTATTTTGTAGTCCTAGCTAAAAATTGGCCTCCTATAGGCCCATCATGGAATTTCTCTAACAACTTGTCTACTTGGCTAGTTTATACACATATTAGAAACATACCTCCAATGTCCTTCTTGAATATTAATCCATAAATAAAGATTTAAGGAATATATTTTATCTTTAAATGTCTCCTCTTTCCCCATATAATCTTATAGGACACTCTCTCATTTGGAGGAATCTTGTTATGTCTTGTGTCCAGCTAGAAGGAGAGATAGTTGCAATTACATGTTGACTATCAAAACCATTTATTTTTACTATTTAACATATTATAAAATGTGATAAAAAATTTCCATACTTATTACTAAATTTTTAACCTTAAATTGTATATCATATTTCATGCATTTGGTCACCCAACCAACCCTCTTTTCACTTATGTCTCTATTAAGGATAAAATCCTTTACACCAGGATGAAGCACCATCACAGAAATCTTATTGTTAGAGACCACATGTCTGAAATTATCCATGACCCTTATGATATCAAGGATGTTATTTTGAAAAAATGTATATTTATCCTCATATCATTCCAATTATTTATTAAAAAAAGTAATCAGATGCTCTAATCCTTCACTATTTTGTTGCATGAACATGGCATAAATTTTGGTACATGTAGATAAGGAATACATAAAGAAATATTTAGTAAAATTACGGTTGATTAGGTTATTATATTTACTAATGGAATATTTAATGGCTTAAAAACTTATCTTACCTTATTTTCTTAATGAGAACTCTTGATGTTTCTTGAGCATGTGAGTTAGGGGCCTTACCAATTCTACAAATATAGGTATGAACCTCCTAATAAAATTGATCTTTCCCAATAAAGTTTGAAATCCCTTCTTGTGTTTGGGTAAAGATAAATAAAGTATTGTCTCTATTCATTTAGGATAAATATAAAATCCATCCTTGGATACAACATGTCCAATAAGCCTTCCCTCATGCACTACAAAGATACACTTTTGGGGGTTCAAAGAGACCCCAAACTATCTAAACCTATCAAAAACTAATCTATTTTTTTTTAAATGATCCTTAGGATCTTTATAAAACAAAATAATATCATAAAGATAAATTAGTACCATTTCACGTATAATCCCTTGGAAATCCACATCCATTACCCTTTATAAATTAGCCCTAGCATTGAAGAGTCCAAAAGGCATTTTATTATATGCATAAGTACCAAATTAATTTTGAAAATAGTATATTATTTATCTTGATCCTTCACCAATATATGATTATACCCTAAGTATCCATAAAGTAGGGAAAACTCTTTGTTAATGTAAAACTCTTTGTAAAATCTAATCCATGGATGGATGAGGGTATTGATCTCTGAATGACACCCTATTGAGATCTATGAAATCTACACACAACCTTATATCCCCATTATTTTTCCTAATAGGTAAAACATTTACCAACCATGTATAATTTTTGATGGGAAATATTATGTTGTATTTAATAATCTTTGTTAGTTCTTTCTTTATAAGGATCTTAACCTTTGAATTGATTGGTCATTATTTTTGTCTCATAGGTTTGGCATTTTATTCTAGCTATATGGTATGTTATACCAAAATAGGATAAAACCCCTTAATTAATGATACTCACATGTAAAAACATCCATAAAATATTTTCACAATGCTATGAAGGCTTCTCTCTCATTCTTAGTATTCACTTTTCCTAACATGAGGAGTTTATCTTCAGCTATGTTACTTTGTTCATAATGTTCCTTTTTAGTAGAGATTCTTAACTTATATTTTATTATTTGATAATCCTCATTAAATATTATATCCAAAGTTACCAATAATATAGGTAATTTATTTGAATTCAACTAGATAATCTGGTCCTCATATTGGCATTTTACAACTTATCCTCGTTCTTTGAGTAGAATTATGCCTCATGTTGAAGGAAACATGCAATGTTTTTATCACTATTAAATACTTAAAAACTTATCTCATTATCAAGGACTAAGGGAATACAAAACAATTTAATTTTGGACTATTCCTTAGTGTCTTTGATCCCATAAACAATGACATACTGTGATCCAATGTATCTAACTAGTCTGTATGTTGATTGGTCCCTCTAGGAATGGAGTGAATGTTAAAAGCTTGAAATTCCTCCATAAGGTCCCAAAACCTATGTTTTATTCCTTCAATATTGGATTATTTTCCTCATTTAGACATCTTACCTATTTTACTACCAATTCATTGTCTCCCTTCACTTATAAAAGCTTAATCCTTCTCTTCCATGCCCATTATAGACCATGAATAAGGGCTTCATATTATACAGTATTAGAGGTATAGCTGAATTTTAATATTAGAGAATAATAGTACCTTTGATTTAGAGGAGACACAATAATAACATCTACCCCACTCCCATTCTTTGATCTAGACCCATTAAAGAACAAATTCTAAACTCCTTCATAATCTTGTGTTGTGTTAGTGAGATTTGGCATTATGACACCTTATTCATGCATGAAATAAAAACCCAAAAATAATTATTTCATGATTTCATAATAATCATAACCATGATTATTATCTACCCACTTATCGTGGGAAAAATCTAGTATACCTTCAAGTGGTTCCAAAGTTTTTTGATCATTTAAGTGTTCATGCTAGAGGTAAAATCACTGAGGGTGGGGGGGGTTGATCAATGAGCCCAAATAATCCAACTTAAATTATAATATTTAGAAATACTTAATCAGTTACTACATGCATTCATGAAGCATACATAACATTCATAGTAATGAGAAAGAGAGATAATGCAAGATTAATCACATAACACATAACATATGTGGGAAACCCTCTTTGGGGAGAGAACCCATTGGAACCTACAACTAGAATACTATCATCTAATTGAAGTAACCAATTTAGACCATATACAAATGATAAAATAACTAAAATACATATTTAGTGAGACTACAATCCTATATGGTGTTGCCACACTTGTCTAGTTGAGCTAAAACAATAACCATACCTTTTAGCAAGTATCACCTTAAAAGGAGGCTATAACCACCTTAGATACAATCTTCACATGAAGACATTTCCTAATATAATCTTCATATGTTTTCCATAGTATCTTTGGGTCATCCTTAAGTAGCTACACCTTTTAATAAAGATCCTTTTAGCTCTTATAGGTCTCATGGAGACCTATTCACCCATTTAGCACACCCTTGTGAAAAAAAAAAACATATTACCACTATTAAATACATGGTTCCACTCATTATGTCCCATTTGACATCCTAATATGATCATATTCATCTTATCTCACCTCTGCATATGTTCAAACAACTCAAACATATAGCTTATACATAGGAAGACCATTATCGAACATACAATCAACTTCTTAATCATTCTTCATACTAAATATAGATTGATCACACTTCCAAAATCCATATAGATCATCCTCATGGAGTCTAAAACACTCCCTAGTAGCTAAGACATTATGATACATAAAAATAATAATAACACAAGCTCAAACATACTACTTGGGTCACTTGTAGAACAAGTTCAAACATACTTCTTGGGTCACTCACATGAACACACAATCAACTTTGAACATTAATATATTTGATTGTACACACTTTTAAGTATTTAAATTAGGTTCATTAAATACACCATGGATTCCTCTTCATCTTTGCTTTTTACAACACCAGAAAATTACATTTATATTAAAATATATAGACAAAATATAGAGTTCTAGTTTTTTCATGTGTAAATTCAAATATTTGAATAGCAACAGTCACAATTAACTTTAAAACACTATGTTCAAATCCTATGTCCTCTTAGCTTAGATCAAATACATACTATCATTCTATTTTGATATTTAAATCATAGATACCAATGCTTAGACATTAAATCTTAGGTACATTGACCTCATCCCATTCAATATTGAATTGTTGACTCATTTTGCTCTATCAATCCCTATAGATTAAACAAGTATTTAATGATCAATGCTCACTATTTGATCAATGTATATGAATGCCCACTTGTCATTGGATCCATATCATATACTTTTTTTTAGTCATTAAACATCATACACATGCAAACATCTCATTACTTCCTAACTTCTTGGAGAAACATGCACCATTGATCTTGTTCAAGATTTAAAACATTCAAAAATGACAAAGTATTGGGAACCTCTCAATATGCCTCAGTAGCCATTTTTTATCCTTAATAATTTCTTATGTGCTTCAATATAGGATCTCAAATTTGGACCAGATGATCTCCTCACATCAGATAATCCATCCATGTGGCACACTTCTCCTATAAATATTACATGTGAGAGATATGACACCATTATAAATCCTTCTCAAAATATTCTATCATAGAGCCAACTATGTTAAAACCTACCTCAGAGGCCAACTTTGAGCAAGCATAACTTTTTCCATGCATTAGTGCATGATCTAAAATGTAGCATAAATAAACTATGATAAAAAATAAACAAAAAATTATGATTAGTTTTTCTTGACACCTTCACATGTGCAAGATATGACACCATCATAATGCATAATTAGATCTTTCTTGCCTTAAGAAAATTTGGCTAAGTATGAGAGAACATAGTCAAACTGCTTGGGAGCCCAATTTTGCATATGCATATATTTTGACATACTTCATTGCATCATCTAAAAATTATAAAAAATAAAATAGGAAAAAAATAAACAAACCCATATGATCATTTTGTCTTAACACCTTCATGTGTGTGAATTCTAACCTCATTAACATGGTTACTTATCTCTTTCTAGCCACATTGCAAATTTGGCTAAGTATGGAAAAATAATGAATTCTGATTGAGAAGCCAACTTTGCACGCTCATATCTTTAACCACATTTTGATGTATGATTTGAGATATGGTGCATAATAACTAGGTACTAATGTTATAATAACCATATGACCTAATCCTACTCACTCATTCCCACATGGCAATGGTGACATCATAAGAAAACCTACTAAGTTTTTTTTCCATTGGACCCAAACTATCTAGATTAAAACAATGATGAACTGAGTGAATTCCACTCATGTACACAAGCACTCAAAGCATTCTTAACTTCTAATATGACCCCTTTCACATTCCAAAATAACCATACACATCCTTGATCATCCCTATAAATTTCAATAATGAAGATCAACCAACCATACATAAAACACACTTGAACAAGCACATTGCACACTTTTTCATTATTGCTTAGGCTATCAAATTACTTCATCCACTCACCAAGACACCTCCATGACATCATCATGTCACTCTTTAAAAATATTCAAATTTTTAATTGATGTCAACAAACATCATATATAGAAATATATATCTCACCTTCTCTCTCCTCAAGCACTCCCACAACATGAACTTTTCACAATAGGAGCTTTCTCCCCCTTTGACATAATGATAAAGTGGACACCAACTGATACTAAGGACCAAAAAGGACTTATCAAATAGTAAAGGACCATCTTATAAATATTATATAAACTCTCCCTTAACTTGATCCAACCTCTTCTTGTCTTGATAACTTCCTTTTGCTCCATGCCAACACTCTCTTCAACCAAGCACTATAACCAATGAAGAAATAACACAAAAATCACTGAAATTTGATGAAACTCACTAAGAAACATATAAGAGGGACTCCATTTAATGAATCTATGTAATTACACCATTTGATCATCTTTAAATCTGCACACATCATGAAAAACCATCACACATGCTAACTAGCCTTCTCTCTCAAGCTATTACAAGGACCACCAATAAAAAAATCATGCCACTCACTAAATAGGAACATGCTCTCCATCAGCATGAAGAAACACCCATTTTAACCCTATAATATAGCTCCTTCATAAACCTCTACAGAAAGCACATAAATATGTTTATCCTCCTTAACCAAATACCTTGTAGTTTTTCATAGAGAAAGAAGTGACACCCAGGCTTTGTCTTAGATACTCAAAAGTAGCTTTTTACAATGGTTTGGTCATAATATCTACATGCTGCTCTTTTTTAGGCACATGATCCAAATTAACACATTGATTAATCACTTTTTTCTTAATAAATGATATCTAATAAGAATGTGTTTTTTTAGTGCATAATAGGATTCTTTGAGATACTAATTAGACTAATATTGTCACAATAAATAGGACAAGGTCTATTTTGTCTTACCTTATAATTCTCCAAAGTTTGTTTCATCCACATGACATGTGTGAAACAAGAGGTATCTACTATGTACTTAGATTTTTTAGTTTATAGAGACATTGAGGCTTACTTCTTGCTTAGCCAAGACACCAAACTTTTTCCCATGTAGAAGACCCCACCACTAGTACTCCTATCATCCACACATCCTACCAAATCAGTATCAGTATATGATTTTAAAGAGAATTATTTTATCCTAGGATACCATAAAAAATAGGCTATGGTGACTTTGAGATATCTCAAGATCCTTTTGACTGATTTCAAGTGAGATTCTCTAGGATCAAATTGAAACCTTCCTACAAGACCTATTACTTACATTATGTCAGGCCTAGATGTAGTAGAGTATAAAATACTTTCAATAATGGATATACACAAAGTTTGATCAAATTTTGGTGAGTTATATAGTTTAATTAACTTGTATCTTATGATCATTAGATTACCCATTGGGTTGTGCTCCATCATGTCAAACTTTCTTAGCATATCCTTGATGTATTTAGCTTGAGAAATGAAAATCCTTGCATCAAGTTGATTAATCTATAATCCTAAGAAGTAAGATAGTTATCCTAACATTGAAATTTCAAACTTAGTATTCATATTATATATATATTATGTACTCATTTTATCATTGTTATATCCAAAAACTATGTCATCAGCATAAAAAATAACTATCAATTGATGATTGTCTTCTATCTTAATGTACAAATTACAATCGTCTACTCCCTTTTAAAACCTTGACTCAAAATATACTTATCTATCCTATCACACCAAGCTCTAGGAACTTTTTTAATACCATACAAATCCTTATTCAATTTACACATAAAATCTTAATTACTTGACATGAAGTATCCTTCAGGTAACTCAATGTAGACTTCTTCTAAGTTTCAATTTAAGAATGAAAATTTCACATCCATTTGATATACCTTAAAACCTTTGAAACAATAATATTCCAAAAAGAATCTAATTAATTACATCCTTGCCACAAGATAGAAAGTCTCATCAAAATATATTCCTTAAACCTAAGCATATCCTTTACACACCAATCTAGCCTTGTTTCTTATGACTTCTCCTTTCTCATTTATCTTATTTTTGAAAACCCATTTGGTACCTATCACATTTTTATATTTTGATCTAGAAACTAAGTCCCATGTTTCATTCCTTTATATTTGAGTAATTTATTCATCCATTTCATCATTTCAACATTCATATTTGATAGCTTCCATAAATATTTTGGGTTCAGTCAAGGATAACAGATCTAAGTCTTGTTGATTTTTTTTATTAACATGCTCCTTTTAATTTACAACCTTTCACCAAATAATAATCTAAGAGATTGGATGATATTTCTAAATTATTAGAGATGGATCTTTAGTATCTTGTCTTTCTTCCTCATCTTCATCTTCATCATCTATTTCAATAGTTAACTCAACATTATTTGCAATAGAACTCTGAATTGAGTCACCTATAATTTTGGCTTTTTGAATCTACTTGTCTCATCTACCCTTACATTTAAACTTTAAAAAATCTTTTGAAGTCTCTTTTTGAAGTTTCTATAGGTAGTACTAATAGAATAATATCCTAAGAATATGCCTTCATCAGATATTGAATCAAATTTACCAAGATTATCTTCATATCTTTTGATAAAGCACCTAATTCAAAACACTTTAAAATGTTTGAAATTAGCCTCTCTATTCTTCCATAACTCATAAGGAATATTATTACCATTTACTCTAATTTGACACATGTTTAGTATATACTCAATAGTATTGGTTGCCTCTTCACAATAGCCATCTTATATTTTTGCATCTTGAATCATGGTTTTACCCATCTCAATAATAGTCTTATTATTCCTTTCAACCACACCATTGTGTTGTGGTGTTCTAGTAGCAGAGTATTATCTTCTCATCCCATGTTCATCATAGGAATCATCAAACTTATGAGACCAAAACTCACCTCCTTTGTCTGATCTCACACACTTGATCTTTTAACCTTTATCATTTTTAACAAGATATTTTAATGCCACAAACTTTTGAAAAGTTTTTTATTTTTATTTAATAAATAATATACAAATCATCTTATTAAAATATTCAATGAGAAGCATGAAGTAAATATTACCTTGAATACTTAGAATTCTCATATGTCTACATAGATCAGTGTGGATCAAATCTAATGGATTTGTAGTGGATAATTCTTTGGTTTTGTATCTTGTCTTGGTTTGCTTCCCATGAAGACAAGCCTTAGAAAGAGAATGTAGAATCTTAGAAATCTTAGGCATATGCCTTACCAACCCCTTTGAAGTGATTTTTATCATATTATCAAAATGTATGTGTCCAAGCCTTATATGCCAAATATAGATTTATTCTAATTCATTTATGAATGACTCTTTCTTCTTGGATTCATGGAATACATACATGATTTTATCTATTTTATGAACATTTAAAATTAATCTACCAGATTTTGCCTTTCTTATTTCACATACATCATCATGAAAAGTTACAAAATTTCCTTGATTACACATTTGGATCACACTTAAAAGGTTATATTTCAAACCTTCTACATATAAGACATTTTCAATCCTAATATTTCCACTATCTAAACTCATAGTTCCTTGGCCAACTATGTCAGTAGACTTGTTCTCACCAAATCTAACTGCACCTAGGTTGGTCTTTTTGAGAGAGATAAACTTTCTTATGTCTCCTATCATATGATTTGAGCATCAAATATCTATGAGCAATCTCCTATTCTCATATTCTTGATTATGCAAAGCTACTTGAACAAACAATGAGTCTTCCTTTTGTGATCTACTTGGATTTTACTTATTTTCTTCTTTAGACTTGGTCTCCCATTTGATAGTGTCAATGACTTGTATATCCTTTTTATAAAATTATATATTGTAGTTATTAGCTACATGACCTTTTTGGTTATATTTGTAACATATGATATCCCTTTTGATCTCAGGAGAGAGATCACAAACCCTATATCTATGACCAAATTGATTACAAGAGAAGCAATACCCATTGAAGACATTGTTCATGTTTGACCCTCTTTTCTATCAACCTTTACATCTCAAAGGATTTTCATTATTGATAATTTTGGTGGAGATAAAATAATTTTTATCCTTGGATAAGTGAACATATTAGTAAGTCAAGACCTTATTTTTACATTGTTTCATCTTTTGATTGAGACCTTTATTTACAATTATCTATAGATTATTGACTATTGATTCTAGATTTTTAACTTTTGTCTTCACATTATTAAATTTTGATAAATAAAAAACTATATTATCTTGAAGATAAGCCATAAAATATTTTTCAACCATTGTACCTTTGATCATCTTTGAGTGGTTAAAATTTGCATGAAGGACTTGCTCTGATACCACTTGTTAAGGATACAATCACTAAGAGGGGGGATGAATCAGTGAGACCAAATAATCCAACTTCAATTTTTATATTTACAAATACTTAATCAGTCACAAAAATCATTCATGTATCATACACAACATTCATAGCAATGAATAATAAAGACAATGCAATATCAATCACATAACACATGGCATACGTGGGAAACCCTCTTAGGGGAGAAAACCCATTAGGAAATATAATTGGACTACTATCCTATAATAATAAAACCAATTTAGAGCATCTAAAAATTAATAAGGAAATCCAATCCCTATTTAATGAGACTATAATCCCAAAAGGTGTTACCACACATGTCTAGCTGAGCTGCAACAACAACTAAAACTTTTAGCAAGTTTCACCTTTCAAGGAGGTTACAACCACCTTATATATTGAGCTACCATAATAAAACCTATGAACACATCCACATTTTAATTTATGTATACAACACCTAATGATGAACCTCTAGTTATCACTCTTCAGCTTTACTCATACTCAATCTATAATAGCACTATCCTACCAACATAATTATGACCTACAAGTCATATAAATAGACCTCAATTTTTATAATATTATATCATCGTTAGGGAACTCTACCCTTCATACATTCCTCAATACACATAAAAAATCATCTTTCCAATCACTCGTTAGCCTCTCACACAGTCTCAAAATCACCATCTTTGATTTCACTATTGATAGATCAATCTTAATAACCATCACCTTGGTTGGAAATTAGGCATGCCTTAACCCTTAAGTGATCTCTCACATGAAGACACAGATCAATATAATCTTCATAAGTTATACATGTCATCTATGGGTAACCTTTAATCAGTTACACCTTTTAATAAAGGTCTTTGTAGCTCTTATAGGTCTCATGGATACCTATTCACCCATTTAGCATACCCTCAATAAAAACAATAACACATGACCAATTTAAAATACACTAGTCCACTCTTTATTTCCCCTTTGACATCATAAAATTATCATATTCATCTTATCTCACCTCTATATATGCTCAAACAACTCAAACATAGACCTTATACATAGGAACACCATTATTGAACATATATTCAACTTATTATGCATTGTTCATACTAAATAAAGATTTATAAAACATCCAAAATCCATATAGATCATCTTCATAGATTCTAAAACACTCCCCAATATTTAAGACATTATGAGACATCGAAACAATAATAACACAAACTCAAACATCCTTCTCAGGTCAATTGTAGAATAAGCACAAACACACAACTAACTTTAAACATTAATATCTTTAAGTTTACTCACTTTTATATCTTTAAATTCATTTCATTAGATGTGTCATGGAGTTATCTTCGTATTTTATTTTTATAGCACCAATAAATTCAACTTTTATCATAAGATATGGAAAAAATATAGAGCTCTAGTTTTTACCTGTGTAAATTCAAATATTTGAATAACAATGGTCATAATTAACCTTTGAACACAATGCTCAAATATCATGTCCTCTCATCTCAGATTGAATATGCACCATCAATCTCTTTTGATATTTGATGCATATTAACTAATGCTTAGACATTAAACCTCTATCATTTTGACCTCATCTCATGCAATCTTAAATTGTTGACTCAATGCACTCTATCAATTTTTATGGAATAGCCAGGTATTTAATGATCAGTGATCACTATTTGATAAATCTATATGAACACCCATTCACCATTATATCCATATCTTATACCTTTAATCATTTATTAAACATCATGTACATGTCCTCATCTTACTTCTTTCTAACTTCTTGGATCAATGTAGACCATTGGTCTTGATCAAGCTTTAACACTTTGAAAAATGACTAAGTATGGGGACCCTTTCAATATGCTTGAGTAGCCATTTTTAATCCTTAATATATTCTTATTCACTTTGATGCAAGATCTCAAATTTAGACTAGATGATCTCCTCACATTTAAAAATCAAATCATGTGACACACTTCTCTTATAACTATCACACATAAGAGATATAATGACACTAAAACTTCTTCTCAAAAGCTTTTGTCATAGAGATAACTATGTCAAAACGTGCTTGAGAGGCCAACTTTGAGTATGCATAAATTTTCCCACACTTCAGTGCATGATCTAAAATTTATCACAAATATACTAGGATCAAAATTAAACAAACCCATATGATTAGTTTCTCTTGACACCTTCACTTGTACATGATATTTCACCATCAAAATGCCTATTCAACTCTTTCTTTCCTTATGCAAATTTGGCTAAATATGGAAAACCATAGTCAAAGTTTTTGGGAGCCTAACTTTTCATATGCATATATTTTAGCATGCTACATCACATAATATAAAAATTAGTGAAAATAAACTAGGCATAAAAATGAAAAAACACATATAATCTTTTTCTCTTCAAACCTCCAGGCATGTGAATGTTGACCTCATCTACATGCTTACTCAGCTCATTTTGGCCACATTGAAAAATTGGCTAAGTATAGAAAAATAATGAATTCTAAAAAAGAATCCAACTTTGCACCCTCATATATTTAACCATGCTTTGAAGCATGACTTAGGAAATGACACATAATAACTAGGGCCTAATGTTTTAAAAACCATATGACCAACTCCCCTTGAATCATTTCTATGCGTTAATGGTGATGTCATCAAACTACCTACTAATATTTTATACCACTAGACCCAAACTATCTAGATGAAAACAATTATGAACTAGGTGAATTCTACTCATGTACATATGCATTCAAAGTATTCTTAACTTCTGATAGGACCCCTTGCACATGTTCAAAATGCCATACACATCACTGATCCTTTCTATCCATGTCAATAATAAAGATCAACCAACCATACATAAAGCACACTAGGAAAAACACATTGAAAACTTTGTCATTTTTACTTAGGCTATCAAATTACTTCATCCACTCACTAGGAAACCTCCATGACATCACTATGAAATCATCATGACAAATCTCTAACAACTCATCCTCCTCTAAGATAGTGAAATTGATATTTGATAAGTTGGGCATATAAAAATCTAAATGGAATCTATATATAGGTTCTAACCTATGGTGACTTGTTTACCATACCTAGTTCTAAAAACCATGTAGGACTAATCACAATAAATATTCCACCAATTTTGGTAGTGAAATCCATAGATAAGCATAAATAAAATTAGGGGGAAGGTTAAATACTACCACATCTTAAGAGATATTAAAATTAGTACAAATAGATAAAATGACCTTAAGGTATCTAAAAACACCTATAGTCTTAGTAAGAGACCCATCCAAATATAAAACTCATTTCTCATGAGGCTCATATTGAAGTTCCAACTTATTAGATATGGATTAAAGCATGAAAGAGGTAATAAACCCACTACCAATCATGTAATTATGTAAAAGGTAATCACCTATGACAAATGAAAGATAGAAGGAGGGGGATTAACTACCTTTAGTTCTTGATAATCAAGAGGTTGACTATAATTTGTAAAAACAACACTTACCTTTTCTACTTGTTTGTTTACAAAATGAATCTTGGAGAGATCTTCATGTAGGGTCTCCTTTTATCCTATACTAATAATTGTGTCCCACATATACATAGATTCATGGGCCCTCTTGATATGGTCAACAATTTTAAGATGATGATTGGATATCTTGGGTTGTAAATTAGGAACAAAAGTGTTGCTTGAAGCTTATTAAAACTATGTTATGAAAATACCCTTCTAATTCTGCCCTTACCATATTGTACTTGTTGACTTGATGGTGATTTTTAGGTGCATCTTGATTGAAAGGGTTTTGAGGTGGTTTAAAAGGTAAATTATTTTCCATTTCAAAACCCAAACCATCACCAACTTCCCTTCTTTTAGACCTTGTGTGAGACGTAAATGAGTTGTCCATATTAGCCATATTCTAATTTTTGACCATAATTATCTACCACTTGTCAAAATGGTTTTTCACCTTATTTAAAATTTTCAAATGTAGTTTTATAATTTAATTTTCTTCCACTTGATGCTTGTTAACTTGGTACCACAGCTTGAGTGAAAGAAGTAATGTCTCCAGGTGATAGAGAAGCTTCCTTATGTTATGAAGGTCGTTGATTATCATGTGATGAAATAGTTGTACTTTGTTACATGAAATATTGTTAACCCACCTTACCATTTATATCTATTGACATATTTTTTTATTCCTCCCATTGATCGAGACTTTTAACCTCTTGAGCATAGTTGTTATAATTTGGAACCAAGGCTCAAGAATTGCTAGTAGTATTGTGATTATAAGAATTATACGGTCTTGATTATGTAAACTACCCTTAACCCTACTCGTTATGTTCATTATGAGGATTATTATACTGATATTACTAGTTAGGGGCATGTTAAGGTCTATGAGGTGTAACTTTCTACCTTTCTAAAGCCACTAGCTTATTATTTTGGGCCTTAAGTGCACACTCTATCTTACCCAATCTATCCACCTTGTTAATGTTGACTATTTTAACCACAAGTAAAAATAGGTCAAACCCCAATAGTATAAAATATTATATATGGTTATATTATAATGTTATAGGGTGTGTTATAGTAAATTTGATGTCATTAAATGAGTTATTAGCCTTGGTCATGGTCAATTTTAGTCCTAAGTCATTTTATGTTAGTTAAGGGTCATATTTGGGAAATTTATGAAGGTGGTATAGTTTTCCAAGGTATTCAAGTGATATGAAATCTATTTAAACATATTATATGTAATATTCCTTATCAATAATGTCAATTCTATCTAAAACTTGTAGGTTCCTAAATGAAATAAAAAAACAAGTGAAAAAGAGGAGGTTTTTGAAGTTGTATGACCTATAGAAGAGAGTGGCATGTGTGGAAAGATTTTGGAATGTCTATTCAGATTATTTGAAGTCATTTAAATTTTTTATTAGCTTTACAATGCTCAAAAGTGGTTGAAAACCATTATGTTCCTCTATCATTTCACTAGACATGCAAAATTGGTCAATAGGTATTCTGATGGTATGACCAGTAGAAAGGTTTTAGGTCAAATTATCTTGTGTGGTGTTAATAAATTTTATTTGATTCATGTTAATGGAATTATTTGGAATAATTTTTTCCTATACTTTATGATCCATTCCTAACAATTTGACTGTCTCATTTTGCTTGCTAATCCACACACCCTATATGTTCTACTTTTGTTTGAGATATTACATACAAAAAAATTGATTAAAATGATTATATAAGATGTATAAAACATTATTTAATGGATGCTATTTTTTTTAATTTTTTTGAGCTGACTTGATGAGCCAAACATTTCAATTTGTAGGTTAAGACCACATTTGCTAGTTGCAGGCATGTTACACTAGTTATAGAGTTTCATGTCCTTTTGGTGGTTTCATATGAAGATGATATGTTGTATTTAATTTCTCCCATTTCATGAAATTCACCTAATTCCTTCCAATATTATTTTCATATAAATCCATTTTATTGGTTCAAGAACATGGCACACGGTTAAGTTTTCTACATACAGTCACCCGAGTTACGTGTATGAAGGATCTAAGCATGTTCATGAAGAGGATTAAGAGGTTTTAAAACTTCTTAGAGAATTATAAAATAATCTAAGTTATTAAAATGATAAATAATGGAGTGTGATGACCAACTTAGTCCCTAACATAGTCCTACACAATAAATTTGCACCTATAAGTGCCTTGATGGATAATGATCATGTGGAAATGAATCATTTGAATGGTTTCCACTAATTCAAGGTTGAAAATATCAATTTGAATATGTTAAGAAGGACTATAATATATTTAATACTCATAAACTAGGCATAGTACCTATATCTGTATTCACTACCTTGTCTACCACTACATGTTCAGCTACAAGCTCCCACAGAGGTGGGCATTTGAAGCGAAGAGTTTAGACATGTTGGAGACTATATTTGAGGTATATAAAGGTTATATAATTCCATATAAATTAATACTTTAGGTATGTAATGACAATAAAACTTGAGGAACATGTTCATATATTGAGGAGTTTTAAGGATTGGTTACCTTAAAAACCTCAAAAATAAGGCCTAGTCCACTTTTGATGCTACCATATAATGAAGAGACATGGAGTCTAGATGATTTTGGATGATTCCATAATTAATAAATATAGTAGGAGAGATAATTTAACCAAATAAAGTGACAATTTTGTTCCAATAAGTGATATAGAGGGAGCTCCTAATTCATGCATTCTTTCATAGTAAAAGGGTAGTATCTTGACTTCAAATAGTCTTATAATTCATGGTGACCTAGAAGGAGCATATCATTCATGTAAATTAGTGATATTAAGGTGATAGTAATAATATTGGATCAAAGGACATAAAATAGATTTCAATTGTGAGATATTCATGTATACCATCAATCTATAGGGCCTTCATTCAACCCAAGGAAGTACACCTATAGGTTTTAAAGAGAAGTGAACATGTTAGAATATGATAGTAGGTGTATTGGTATAGTATTAATCATGATATGAGTATATTTCACTAATTAAATGAGACAAAAAGATTTAAAGAGATCCCATACATGAAATACACTATCCATAACATCATAAAGGTATCCTTTTGACTCTTAAAATGTACATCTACAATTGGACTGTAGCATGACAATGAGATAAAATATGGTGGTTTAAGAGGATGGCCTAGCATGTATATGATGAGAATAGTTATAAATTAATATATGAAGGTATTAATGACTTAAATGAGATGTATATAATTATATACAATGTATAATATAAAAGATCCACCTACATGTATACTAGTTTCTTGAGCAAGAAAGAAAGAATATAGTCATAATTTGCTAACCTTGTCAAGAGAATGCTATGACTTGAAGAATTTGGCAAAGGTTGAGTGTTTACATACATGATAGGACATACATAGTGGTGATATTAATTTAATTATACTTTTATACCATGGATAATAGGGCAAATAAGGGTCCTAACCTATAATCTACAATCAACACATGAAATACTGCACATAATTAGCGATCAAAAGTTTGTCTTAGGTCTTGAGGTATTTGAAGGTGTTAGTAAGGTGACCTAGCATTGAGATTTTGAGAAGATAATCCCCATGAATATTCTAAGATCCTCATACCATCATTTTGTCTAGGGTAATAGGGGAAGGGCCCTCTATTCTATCTCAGATAGAGAGAACTCATAGATGCACAACACCTTATAGATTTATAAGTATATGATGATAAAGTGAGATGGGAAGTATTTAATCCTTATAATAATGTGTAATAAGCTTTTTGGTATTTTTAAAAACATATAAAATACATCATAGTCATAAAATGATACTTAGAAGTGGTTGTGGGTGACAAAGTACAGTCAAGTTCTACTAGGTCTTAACTAGGCCTAATGGCTAAAGGGGGTCCAACATCATTTATAACACTAAGTAAGAATTTAAAATAATTAAAACATGGACATGGGGAGATATAAAGTTTGTTTGAGTTTTTTATTTTCAAATTCATGAATGAATGATCCATTTCTTGGCTTATAAGAATGATAGCCTACACATAAAGAAAATAAGAGTTTGAGTAGTCAAGTTTGGAAGCTCACACCTATACAGATTCATATCATGGGAGATAAAAGATTTATGTTATGTTGGAGAGGGTAATAAACAATGTTCTATTTTAATTTGTTAAAATATTGAACATAAGGATTGTAGGAATAATACTTAAGAGCTAAAACATCTTAAAACCCTCTAAACCCCTTGATAAGGACCTAATTGGAAATATGAAGAAGGAGAGGCATCCAAATGATCTATAATGACTTTTGAGATGATTTTAACTTGTATAATACTCCCTATGTCTCTTTCCCATCAATTTAGATCCTGCCCTACCTATACAGATAGGGTGTAAATTAGTTTTTCTTGAGTTTTTTTAATGTTTTATAGGTATAAAAGGGTTTCAAGAGATGGGTAACACTTTGGAAGGAATAATGGAATATAAAATAACTCATAATGTCCATTTATTTGTTCATAAGATATCAAAAGTATTTTTTCTAACACCTTCATCTTAGCCAGTCTAAATTGACATAGTGAACAAAGAGTGATCACCAAGTGATAATGTGATAAATATAATTATGAGGAATTTTAAGTTATTCCTAATGGATATAGAGACTTTAAGAACATTAAAATTTTCATACCCTCCCATATATGTATTTGTTTGAGAAATTAATGAGAATATTAGTGCCAAGTGTGAAGACAGGTCTAAAAACGATTGATTGTGATTGAAACAAATGAGAAAACATGGTTAAAATAATATTGATGATTAGGGACATGTCCAATGAATATTTGAGCCTATTTATAACCAATCCCTAATATTTAAATGGTCTCATATATCCCTATTATGTTTTGTATCATTCAAGGAAGTCCAAATGATGAACGTAGTTTTCAAAGAGCAAGTTGAAGAGTCTTACTCTAGATTTGAGGAGTTTTATGCCTTTGATGTAAATTTATCCATAGATACCTTGTATGGTATATTTAGTATTCCTTTATCACGAAAAATTATATCCCTCTCTCAGCTTTATAAGTGTTCTTGTGACTCTTGGACTTCATTCTCTTCTCTCCTCTCTCAAATTCTATAAGTACAAGCCATTTTGGATCTTGTCTGATAATTCCACTCTATATATGGCAAATAATTTTTAGTTTGATGTTGTAATCTGCCTTTTAATAATAAAATTAATCTGGTTTAGAGTTCACAAACATCGTGGCTATATATACAAAGTGATGAATGGTGAAGTCTAGTGATTCTATCCTTGATTTTACTTATCCTTTCATGTCTAGTGTAAGAATTTATCATTATAATAGGTCATATAGAGAGTAGATAGTTATTTATACTCTGTTAAAATGTTTAAATGCCCTTAGATTCAAAAATTTGATCTTTGATTCACTTACCTTGAGTTATCTCATGCATATCACCTGTATATTAAAACATTTATGTTAAAACACGTTAGGACTTTGAGGCTAGTTTGTAGGTCTTGTTTCTTAGTGAAAGAAGTATGATAACATTGTGGAAATAATTGTGGTGTATCACCCCTTTATAATATATTTATTTCATGCATACTTATGTCCCTTTTTCCATAAGAATTCAGTTAGTATAGGTGATAAGAACTTCAAGACAAGTTCAAGGATCCAATCCATAAACCTAGAGGTCTAATTATACTATAGGTAAACCCACATACCTAGAATTATTCCATTATTTACCAAATATTAGAGTAGGCTTGAATAACCTCTTATAGGGTGAAAAATTTAGTGACAATAGCTCTGGTAGCCTAGTGGGACCCATTATTCTAGAGATAACTTATCAAGGTGAATGATGTTCTTAACAACATCAACTGATGTGATACTCAAAATTTGGTGACTCCATTCAAGGTAAAATATATTTTTAGACCATTGATTTCTCATATATTTGATCTCATACTTCATGGTCCTTACTAGGTCATCTTTTAGTAGATTTTTCAATCCCATCAATCCACCTCTTCAACCTAAGATTCCTCTTGAATTTCAACACCCTCAACCTATTCTGCCATTTGAAGAGCAAAAGGACTTTGTGTAATCATATAAAATGTGAAATTGGATAACTTAGGTATGGATAATAACAACCAACCTATATATCCTCTTTGTTTCTCACTCAACCCTTCTTGGCTAGACTTTTATTGATTCCCAATCACTCATAGCTTCTTGAACTTAGATTTTTAGGACCCAAGCAACCCTCCCAGACCCAGATCCATCCCTCTAAGGCTCATCCTCCTAGGAAAATAACACCCAATTTGGATAAGATCACTAGAACTCATAGGTGTCCTATTTTTTTATGTTGTTATCCTAGTTCATTTTCACCTCTAATGGCCAGGTTTTCTTGATTCATTATATTTTCCCTTGTCAACCTAATATAAGCTCATCTAACCCATGATCATTAGTTTCCCTATAAAAGGCCATTTAATTTCCACTTATAAGGTTTGACTTTCATTCGCAAGAGACAATCAAGAAGACAAACAAGTACACTCAAGCACTCTTCCCTATTCTCTACATAAAACCTTCTAAAACTCATTCAAGCCTATTCAAACACTCATACTAGTCCGTAGTCATTCAAAGTACATTCCAAGTTTTGTATTATAGTTTCATATATCACACAAATTCCAGCAAGCACTTAAAATGGCTAAAATACATTAGATTTATCCCTCTTAGGAGTATTGGTATGTAGGAAGCATTCCCACACATGAGGTGTGAAGTGCATCTAGTGTATCCTTTACACACTAACCCCTTCTCTATTTCCTAAGTTTTGTTATTCAATTTTAAGTACCAAGAACTCCCAATGGTTTTGAATATTAAATCAGACACATAATTAGCTTTGCATAGAATCAATATTTGATATTTCACTACCAGGGTGTTACAAGCCTACCGAATAAAACTTAGAAAAGCTAAACCACTAGGATAATGACATTAGAAGTGGACAACAATGTTATAAGTGTATAATAACTCCACAAAGTGGACTATAGTGCCAAATATCAAGATTTCTTGAGTTTGATGCTCCTATCCAATCTATAAAAATAGTTATGGGTCAAGTTTGTGATAGTCTTCCATCCCTGCATAGTAATTTCCAGATCTTGAATCATCCATTTCAACCTAGAATAAGATAAGATTGATTTCTCTACATTTATTGATATTTTTAGAAAATATAAAGTACATATATGTTTTCTAAAAATTAGTAGGTTAATAAAATCATATTTATTTACTAATTTACATTTACTCAAAACTTTATTTTCTTAAGGATTAAACCTCTAATTCCAAAAAAAAAAAAACATTTGGTGAACGTGACTTACTTCAAATTTTTGAACAAAAACCCTACAATACCTAAGGTTAATTATTTCTAATTTTTTTTCAATAATTTCATAATTTTTATTGAAACTAAAAATTAAAAAAATATAAATTAATTTAAATATTTTCAATAAATTCACCCAAACCTTAGTTTTTACATACTTGGTCCTATTTGCATACGAACACTTTCAAACCACTAGGAAAAATATACTGCTAATTTTAAAAATAGTTTCAAATTTTTATTTAATTATTAAAAACTAAAACTACAAAATTTCTATAAAATTTTCAAATTATTGCACTAATTTTGAAATAAAAATTATTCAAAACCCTAGTTCCATAAAAAATATTCTTAGGTAAGTTATAGTACTTTTTGTATATTTTTTGAAAATATAGTCTCATCTCAAACTTAAAAAATCAATTTTCAAATTAAAAAATTCATAGTATTTTACAAATAATATTTTTGAAAAATCACAAGTTGCATGTATTAGCTTATTTTTTCTTGTTTAGGTATCACCTTACATCCATAGTCAAATTACAAAAAAGATGATCATTTATTTACAAACTTTTCTTACATTTATTGTAAATAACAAGGAAACCATAGTGGGCCCTATCATGTACATGAATGATGAAGTCTATCATATGTTAGTATAGAGATTCATCCTTTACATTTCATGCTTATGTTTCATCATAAGGGATGATATTAAAAAATTCATTGCTAAACTTTCATTAATATTTAAATATTTCTTTTGCATATTCTCTATCTCTCATATGGAAAAATTTTCTAGCTTATCATGCTAAACACATTACAAATTTTATAATACTTGTCAAATATATTTATAAATTATTGTACAAATCCATACTATCTACCCTTTTCTCTCTATCTCTCATAGGGAAAAATATACAAGTTTATCATCCTAAACACATTAGAAGTGTCATATCATATGTCATAGTTTCTTATGCATACATGCACAAATTCATTATTTTTATCTCTTGTTTGCTATATTTCATGCGTAATGTTCTCAATAATCATATTTTTATACAATTTATAATTCCACTTACATTAATTTTATACTATATATATAGTTCCTATCTACATGTTTATGCCTCTTTAGGTACTCTTGTTTCAATGTCATATTTTATGCAGAGGAAAGAAATCCCTTTTCCTCCTCTCCATCATGAGGGTGATAGCTACTTTCCCTCTAACCAAGTATATGTTATCACCCCTACAAAAGGTGAGGAAACTTATACTATTTTTCCTAATGCATACATTCAGCCTATACCTTTTTTAAAACGTCTTCATCATATGTGCTTACATGTCCAATTGGAAACAACTAAGGTTTGTACTTGTGAGGCTCTAAGGAATCAAATCACCAACATGAGAAATATATTTTCATATTTACAAATCTAGAATCGACTATTATATGAAATGATCACAACATTGGCAAATCAGATTAAAATATAAAAGTTTCAAGGGTACCATAGTGCCAAACATGTATATGCACCTTCACTTACTCAATTGATTACAAGCAATGTTCCATATCAAGACAAAAAATCACAACAAAGTAACTCTATAAATAGTGATTCAAAAATAATTCAAAGATAGAATAAGAGTTCAAGTGAGATACTAATGGAAATGATTTAATTTAACTTGATCAAACTACCTCCTCTACATCTAGTGAGAAGATCTAGATATTATTTTGAGTATCATAGAATCCATGAGCATCACATAGATACATGTTTAGAGTTGACAAAGCATATATAATGGATACATGTTAATGAGGAAATTATACAAGGTAAATAAGTCAAGAAATATACAATAACATAGGAACACATTCACAATGGTCCAAATTCAAAAATAATAAAAAAGTGGTAACCAAAGAAGAAATCAAAACAACAAAAGGATCAACAAGCAAAATTAGAACAACAAATAGTATAACAAGCAGAGGTCAAGCATGAAAAATATACAAATCTACCACTCCAAAATGAGGCTCAAATTTCAAATCAGTATGGGTTTGGTCAAATATATATACAATAATTTGATTATCAAGGTCAAGGGTTGGGAAAACATGCTCAATGCATTACTACTATTCTAGAAGATGATAGTGTTTGTCACCAGGGTTTGGGATTTATTGAATATCCTAAGGCAAATCATCCATAAACACAATTTACCAAAGGAAAATATCCAAATAAAATAATAGTCAACACTAACATTCCATTGGTTCAAAATTAGGATGATAATGATGAGTGGAAAATTATAAGTTATTATGATTTTCAAGATACTAAATATGAATCCAAATATACAAAGTCATATTATCATCCATTTAATTATTTTTCAAAATCATGCATAATTCTATTATTCAATACAGGACACCATGATAGGGGGTCTCATATGAGACTCATTAGTTAGTATCATTTATTTTCATCATTTAGTGTACATAAACTCTTCTACTTGATTGTACGTAGTTCAAATATTTTCAAAAATACAAAAATAATATAACACTACAAAATAAAAAAAACATCCAAAAAATTGAAAAAACATCAAAAACATTTTTTGATTGTATGCATCATCCATTTTTACATTACTAATATCATACTAGGAATTACATTTATTGTTTCATGTTATTTTATGTTGATTTATCTACATTACCATGCTTCACTTGATCTTCTTTGAGTGTGTGCAATGGCATCCAACTATTTGATTGCTTCACTCTACCCATTGAGGGGAAATTCCTACTTCCACATTCAAGACACACATATATATACATACCCACTAGGTACATCTTCTTCATGACTACACCATCCCAGTTATGTCATCCCTACACTACACACTATGCATTATCATACTAATGCACATTTCTTACTAGATTACACAAATCACTACATCGGCATTTAACTAGTATTTATCACTTGTGTATCCCTTAGCGTATATCTATTATTTTAATATACATGTTTTACATACTTTCACATTGGATTTGATTATTTAAATGTGCTTGTATCTTCTTAGTTTTTACTTTCTTTCTCTACTTTCTTAGCGTTGCTTGTGTGATTGCATTTTGCAATTCCTGTTTATCTCCTACTTATTCTTTAGGACATTTTACAATGTCTTTTACTTCTTTGTCATCTATGTGCCTTAAGACATTTTCTAATATCCTTTGTTTCTACTCCTCTATGTGCCTATGGAATGTGTGCAAATTTTTCTTATTTCACTTGTATGTGTATGAGGCATTTGAACATGCCTTCCATGCTTGTTTCCAATTAGAGTGACATGTGTCCATATCCTTGTTTACATGACCCCTTGGTCCATCTAGTATACTTATTTATTGTTTCTTGTTTGTTTGTTGATTGTTAAATATGTGTAATGCCATGATCCATATCATGTATTTTATTTTCTTTCTTAGAAGTCATGATGGACATCATGCTCTATCCCTCTAACTAACAAGTAAAAATTAACATTTCCCATTCTAGTTCAATACTTTGTACATGTTTTCACATTTTTATATCTATCTAGGCATACCCATATTGATATAACAATATATTATTACAAACATTACTATAACTTGAAACATATTGTCAAAATATCAAATGCTATATCACATATATATTTAGATCAACACACTTATAGGACTCTTTTCTTTTGAGGGCAGTCATTATAGGTTTATCATTCCTACCCTCATAAGAGGAGGCATCAAATAAGGACTTTGTCACAAAGATAAAACCTCTTATCACTTGAAACAACAACATTTAGAATAGTTAGCATAGAATTTAGAGTTCAAATAGATCAAATCGGAGCAAAAAAATATAAAGTTTCAGATCAACAATTAGTTTTCACATCAGATAGTAGCATCAAAAATGTATAGTAGTGCTAAAAATGGATAGTAGCACTAGAAATTGGATAGTATAACCAAAAATATGGGTGTCCATAGTTTAGTGCCCCTATCTAGTAAAAAAAACACTCAAGGTTTCTAAAAATAGGCAAAATGTTTAGTTTAAAGATAGTTTTTGCACTTTTATATCCTTTAGATTTAGCAGTTTTAGCATAGTTTTCTTAGACATAAGGGGTTATAATGTATGACATCATGGTTCTCACTTTTTGTTTAGTTTGGGTAGTTGGTATAACTTCCATATTAGAATCCATGTTTTAAACATTAGTGATAAGGGGTAATGTGTATGACACATTGATCTTTTTTTTATTTCCAAGTTTAGTTTATTCCTGGTATTCTAAGTAGTTGTGTGCCTTACTCCATCTATAGGTGGTTGACATCACATTTGAGTTAAAATTTCATTCAAGGTTATATCTTTGAGTAATTTAGTTCCTAAGTTGGCTTTCATATAAGCCTAGTGTATCATTTTTAGAGTGGATTTCATACAAGTGAAATCTCCATCTTTTGAAATGTTCAAGAGTGGTCTAGTTTCAAGAACACATTTGAATATCCACAACACAGTGTCAAATTTATATCGCATTCATGGGATCAATGATCCATTTCATATGATATATATTTTATACTAGTATCATGTCATATCTTCACTTCATGGGGAGATGATGGAGCCAAAGGGCCAAAAATTTTATTCTTGAGCCACCTATTCAGAGGGATTAAACACATAGTCTAGACATTGATTAACACACACATGATTCATTAACTTCACTTAGTGTTAAATTATGGAGATAAAGGGATATCATTTACATTATTGAGCCACATTATATGGAATTGAGCACTCAATTTTAATCATGATATTACTCTTGATTCAGCACATACTCAGTACAATCTAGCATCACAATAGGTTTTATATTGGTTTTTGTACCTAGTGAAATGTATTCATTCCTCTCTCTTCCTTTACTTAGATTTTTATGTTATTTTTTAGATATAATTTATCTATTAATAATTGATCTACTTCATTTTTATATTTTCATATTCACACACCATAAAGTGTTCTCTCTCTATGCACATCTAACATCACATAGATTCATGAGATTTTTGCTTATAGGTATGTTTAGGTATGCTTTCTATTTTTTCCTTTATCCTAGTATTTAATTTTTTCATATCACTATAATAAGGGTGGGGGGGAATATAATAGTATAAAATTCAAAATTGGATGACGTAGGTATGGCTAGTATCACCCAACCTATAGGTCTTTTTTATTGCTCACTCAACCCTTCTCGACTAGACTTTCACTAATTCCTAGTCACCTATAGCTTCTCAAACATAGTGTTTTAGGACCCAAGTAGCCTTATTAAACCTAGATATATTACCTTAAGGATCATCTTCCTAGGAAAATAGTGCCTAATTTGGATAGGAGCATCAAAATTTAGGGGTGTCCTATTTCTAGCACTATTGCCCAAGTTGATTTTCACCTCTAATGGTTAGGTTTTCTAAATTCCTTATCTTTTCCCCTATTAGCATAATATAAGATCATATAATCCAAGATCATCATTTTCCCTGTAAAAATCCATTCAATTTCAATTTATAAGGGTTGGCACTAATTCATAGGAGAGAAGCAATAAGATAAGTAAGTACACTCAAGCACTCTTCCCTATTCTCTATATATGGCCTTCTAAAACCAATTCAAGCCTATTAAAGTACTCGTACCAATCCTTAGTCATCCAAAGTACATTAAAAGTTTAAAATTATAGTTGCATACATCACACAAATTCTACCAAAAAATTCAAATGGAATAAATACATTAGCTTGGTCCCTCTTCAGAGTATTAGTATGTAGGCAATGTGCCCACACATGGGATGTGAAGTGTATCCCATGTATCCTTTACACACTAACCCATTCTCTCTTTACCAAGTTTTTTTATTCAAGTTTAAGTACCAATAATCTTAAGGGTTTTGAAGATTAAATTAGACACACAATAAGCTCTATATAGAATTAGGCTTCAATATTTCACTAACAGGGTGTTACAATCCTACTGAACAAAACCTAAAAAAGATAGACCACCAAGATAACAACATAATAAATGGAAACCAATGTTATAAGTGGATAATAGATCCAAAAATTAGACTAAAACACCAAGTAGTAGGGTGTCTTTAGTTCAACACTCTTGTCTAATCTAGACATAGAGTTTTGAGTCTTGTTTTTAATAGTTTTCCATCCCTGCAGAATAATTTCTAGAGCCTGAATCAATCATTTCTACCAAAAATAAGCTAAGTTTTATTTCTCTACATTTATTTATATTTTTACAAAATATAAAATACATATCTATTTTGCACAAATCATTAGGTTAATAAAGGCATATTTATTTATTGATTTACTAGGCAACATGACTTCCCAACCTTTAATACTAAAAATCCAATCCATCTTAATGCATAAGATGACATTACTCTCAATGCTACAAAATGTGTGTGCACATTCAATGGTGAAGGTTATGTCACTCCTAATGAACACATTAGGAATATTTCAAAGTTTTGTAGTTTATACAAAGTAATTGAGTAAATTATTTCCATTAGAATCCTTGCTATGTCCCTTAGAGGGAAAAAACTTAATTGGTATAGGAATTTTCTTGATGGATGTATCACAATGTGGGATGAATTTGGAGTGTTACTAACTTCAATATTTGAGGATGAAAGAGGCCACACTTCACTCATACATCAACTTAATGTGATTTTAAGATCACCCCCATAAATAATTCATGACTTTAATGAGAGGTTTCAAAAGACTTGGCATACATTTCCTCCTCCCATGAGACCACCTACTACTTTATGTTTCTTATATACTTGATATCCAATGGTACTAATATTTCCATCCTGATTCAATTGATGGATGGTTTCACTCTTCCCAAAGCATATGAAATTGATATTGGAGCTAATAATGGCCTCATCTAAGATGAAAATATTCCTCCTAAAGTTTCTATGGCTTTGCTACATAATGTTCTGACTGTTATAACAAACATTTCCCAAGTTACAATTTCAAACACTAAGTCAAAGTCTGCTCCTAAGAAGGCATAAGATGATGTTGATTGGAGGGAAATATTCCTAGCCTTATAAGCTCAGATTAAGAAATAAATAATGAAAATATGTTCTTATCAAAATCAACATCCTTATCATCATCAATATGTTCAACAATATCAGAGAGGGAGAGGTCAAGGGCAACCTAACTTCAACAAGCTTACCAATGTGTGTAATCCTAATTCTAATTCCAACACAAGAGAGATGGTATTAGTGTATAGTAACTTGGTACAAGGGTAAAAATGGAAAAAAGGACAATTCATGGATGCTAATCAAGGTGGAGAACAATTCCTAGTTTCTCAAGGAAGAGCCACTCCTCTTCTCTCAACTAAATATGAGGTTTTAATGTAAGCAAGTCAAGATTGGTAGCCTTAAGGATAAAGATTCACTAAATATTTAGTGAAGGATAATTATGTTATTAAATAAAGCTATTCTATTGTATAAAATACAAGATCCAAGATTAAGGCTCTAGGAGCTGACGATAATGTGTCTACAAGTTCATCTAATCCTCCTAAAAGGCAATAAAGCAGAACTATAAACATGACAATCCCTAACACTCCTACAACTCCTCTAAATTATAATTTGGTAAGGTCCTATCAATGTGCTTCAATTCCCTATGTTTAAAAAACTTATTTACATTCAAGGACTCAAGATAAGGTAAGCTTTTATACTCTAAACATAGTGGATTCTTTGAAAAATGCCAAGGCATTCATTTCCCTTTCGGATGTTCTCCATATGCCTACCAAAAGGAGCTCTTTCAAAAAAACTATCCACTATCCCTACTATTCCTTCATATTCAAGTTAGATTCATGGTCATTTTAATCTAATTAATGACCCTAACAACATTGTATAACCATATACTAAAGTTGAGAAGTCTCTACCCTTTTATCTCACCCTCATAATGGGGGACAAACTAGTACATAATTGTATAGTTGATAGTGGAGTATCTACATCAGTCGTGCCCAATTTTTAGCTAATAATTTAGGACTAATGTAATAAACACCTATAAAATGATTGATTTAATTAGATGATACACATATCAAGACAATAGGGTTGATTAAAGTGTTGAAGGTTTTCCTCCATGACTATCCTAGTTTCCCTATCCTTTAGGACATTATTATTGTGGATTAGCCTAATCATTTTTTAAACTGAATTTCAAGAGATTTTATAGCTAAGATACGAGGATACCTCTTAGTTGATTGGTATTTCCTATCTGTTAGGATAAAATATGGAACCAAGGTGACCATAATAACTTATCCACTTGCAAGGTTCTACATTGAGCCTTATGTAGAGGCAAGCTCAAGTTTGAATTATGCTATCAATGAGAACAAGGAGTCTAATGCGGATGATTGTTCTTATTACATGATTAAAGGTAAAAATAACTTGTTTCTAGATGAGCATGATAATTATACTTAATTTGAGAAAAATAACCATGGCACCTATATCATTAATGAAGAAGCATTTGAGCAACATGAGGTAAGTGTTGAGCATTCTTTCACATAAGATGCTTGGAATAAATACCTGATCCATGAATATGATGATGATATATTGAAGAATATTATAGCTTCCCTTGATAATGACATTCATGAGGAAGAGGAAGATGACTCATGGAAAAGGTCCAATGTAATATGCCAAGAATTTAACCAGTTGGATAAGACTCCTTATCTTCTAAAATATTGCATATTTAATGTCAAGATTGTTGATGAAATTAAAGAATATTTTTTTGAATTCCTAATAAAGACAAAAAATGAGTGTTATGTTATGAAGGAAAATGAACATCAATCTATTGTCCAAGAGTTTATAATCATAGAGAAGCCTAGTGGAGTCAAGATAGAAGTCTTTATGTTAAAGGAATAGTCAAGATATCCATATAAGGTAAATTCACATTTATAGGTATTGGAACATGGTGAAGAGGGATTTAATGATCATATACATCAAGTGTACCATACCCAAGAAGATGGAAGGATTGAGGTAGTTGTCATCACTCTTATTCTACAATTTGAGGAGTGTAAATTAGATATGTCAAAGATAAATAAAATTGTAGCTCCAATCAATTTATTTGGAGAGCAGAAGAATTTATTCATGAAATCTCAAAGTAGGCCACTTGTAGGCATGAGAAGATATAGGTATGTTATGCTCATTGACCATCTACATACTAGAGTGGTTGATGATGAACGCACTTCACATGATTGATTGACTTCATGGAGTGAGAAATATGAAAGGGGAATCATATTTGACCCTATTTTAATAATGGTAATATGATTTTCACCTTAAGAGTGATATTTTATAAATACCAGGTTAGGTGTGAGTCTTTCTTTCAATTATGTGTGTGTTCAATAAGTGTTCTTGAGAATACATGTTTGTTTATGTTGGTGTGTCTTGTTTTGTGTGTCCTTTATTTATATTTGGTGTGTTTTCAAAGGAAAATTTAATGTCATATCTATGTATAGGTGAATCCATGGCCCAATGGATAGGATTAGACTACTGGTCTTGACATAGCAAACATACCACCCCTAGGAAATCACCAAGAATGTTGACTATTTTGACCACAAGTCAAAATAGGTCAACCCCATATAGTATAACACTTGATATAAGGGTATATTATAATTTAATATGGTTTGTCATGGTCAATTTGATGTCATTAAATGAGTTATTATCCTTGGTCATGATTAATTTTAGTCCTATGTCATTTTATGTCACATAAGGGTCATATTTGGGCTATTTACGAAGGTGGTAAGGTTTTATAATGTATACAAGTGTTATTAACACTATTTTAATTTCAAATATTTTATATTCCTTGTGAATAATTTCAATCCTATTTTAAACTTGTAGGTTTCTAACTGAAATCATGAAAATAAGTGATTTACAAGAGGTTTTAGTAGTTGTGTGGCCTATATAGGAGAGTGGAACATGTGGAAAGATTTTTAAATGGATATATAACTTTATTTTAATCATTTAAATTATTTATAATATTTATAATGATCAAAAGTGTCTAAAACTATTCTTCTCCTCTATCACTCCATTAGACATGCAAAATTAGTCAATAGGTCTTTTGATAGTACAGCCAAAAAGAGAGGTTTTGGGTAAAATTATCTTGTTTAGTGTTAGTAAAATTGGTATTATTCACATTAATTGAATTATTTTTAATAATTATTGACTATAATTTATGAACCATTATTATGAAGTTGACTATTTCATTTTGGTTAATAATCCCCACATCTTACATGTTTTACTTCTATTTGAGCTAGTATGTATAAATCAATTAATGAAAATGATTATATAGGAGTTAGACATAATTATCTCATGTTTACCATATTTTTTTTCATGTTGTGATGTGACTTGATGAGACAAATAGTTCATGTTGTAGGTTAAGACCACCATTTCTAGTTCAAGCATGTTACACCAATTGTAGAGTTTATTATCCTTTTTGTGGTTTCATATAAGGATGATACGTTTTATTTAATTTATCCCATATAATTTAATTCACATCCTTCCTTACAATTTTAGTTTCATATAAAGTCATTTTCTTGGTTCAATAACATGGCACACAGTCATGTTTTATGCATACAAATAACTGAGTCAAGTATATGAAGGATCTAAGAACATTCATGGAGAGTAGATGAAGAGTCTTAATAGGTTATAAATCTTATTAGATCATTATTAAACAATATAATCCCTTTAAATGACAAGTAATGGACTATGATGACCAATTGAGTCCCTAACACAGTTTTGCACCATTAATTTGCACCTATAAGTACCCTAAGGGAGATTAATCACATGGAAATGAAGATTTTGAATTATTCTGAGCTCATTCAAGGTTGAAAATATCCATTTTAAGATGTTGATAAGGAATATTATTTATTTAATGCTTATACACTATGCATAGTACTTATATCTCTATTCACTACCTTGTTCGCAATTGTGTGTTCTCCTACAAGCTCCCACAGAGGTTTGAGCATTTGAAGTGAAGATTTTAGACATGCTAGAGACTATCCTTGAGGTCTATAAAGGTTAGATAATTCTATAGAAGTTTTTATTGGATATATGGAATTATAATCAAAATTGAGGAGCATGTTCATGTATGGAGGAGTTTTAAGGATTGATTACCTTAAAAACTTCAAAAATAGGGTCTGGATTAATTTTGATGCTAACATATGATGAAGAGAAATGGATTATATATGATTTTGTATGATTACATCATGAATACTTATCTTATGGCATATACCTTGACCAAATATAGTGGTGATTGGGTTCCAATAAGTGATGTAGAGGGAGATCCCATTTCATGCATTGTTTCACTATAGAATTGCAATATTCTCTACAATATATTGACTTCAAATGGTCTTATAATTCATTGGGACCTATCAAGATCATATCATAAATGTAAATTACTCTTATGAAGGTGAGAGGAATACTAGTGGTTGAAAGGACATCAAATAAAGTTGAAGTGTAAGGTCTTGACCTATACCATCAAGCTACATGACCTTTTTTTATCCTAAGAAAGTACACCTATACGTTTCAAAAAGAAGTGGCATGTTAGAACACAACATTAGGTGCATTGGTTTAATATTAAGTATGATATGAGTATATTTCAATCATTAAATTAGACTAAAGTATTTCAAGAGAGCCCAGACATGAAATATGTTATGCATAACATCCTATGAGTGTCCTTTTAACTATCAAAATATACATCTACAATTAGACTGTAGCATGATAGTGAGCTAAAAGATGGTTGTTTAATAGGATGGCCTAGATAGTGTATGATGATAATAGGTCCAAATGAATATAAAAAGGTATTAATTACTTCAAGGAGATGTGGATCATGATATATAAAGTCTAAGATAAAGGATCCACTTATAGGTATGTTAGTTTTTTGAGCAAGAAACACATAATACAATCATAGTCTGTCAATATTATCAAGAGAAAGATATGACATGAAGAATTTGGAAAAGTTTGAGTGTTTAAATACATGCAAGGAACTCCATAGTGGTGAAATTCATTTCATGAGACTCTTAGACCATGTAATATAGGGAAAATAAGGGTACTAATCTACAATTTACATTCAAGACATGAAATACTATACATAGTCAGTGATCAAAAGTCTATCTTAGGTATTGTGGTATTTAAATTTGTTATTGAGGTGATCCAACTATAAAGTTTTGATTAGAGAATCCCCATAACTTGACCAATCCCTTCATACCATAATTTTATTTAGGGTAATAGGGGAAGTGCCCTCTATTATATCTGAGATATAGAGCACTCCCAGGTATAAACCCTATAGATCTAGAAGAATATGATGAGAAAGTGAGATGGGATGTGTTGAAACCTTATAATAAGGTGTAATAAGTTGTGTTGGATTTAAAAATATAAAATCCATAACAATCACATAAATATTTTTAGAGGTGGTTATGGGTGACAATGTACACTTAAGTCATACTAGGTCTTAAATAGGCCTAATGGTTAAAGGGGGTCCAACATGGTTTATAACTCCAAGTAATCATTTAAAAGAATTTTAACATGGACATGGTGAGATATATGGTGTTTTTAAGAATTTTATTTATAGATAAATCCATGAATGAGAAATTTCTTGGCTTAGAAGCATGATAGCCTACACAAAAAGAAAATAAAAGTTTTGAGTAGGCAAGTTTAGAAACTCACACTTGTACAGATGCATAACATGGGAGCTCAAGGAGTTAGGGTATGTTTTATAGGGTCAAAAACAAGGTTTTAGTGGAATTTACTATAATATTTAATGTTAGGATTATATGAAAAATTATTAAGATCTAAACATCTTAAAACCCTCTAAAACCCTTAATAAGGACCTGATTGGAAAGACGAAGAAGGAGATGCATCCAAATGAGATATATTGACTTGGTATATTATTAGAACTTTTAGAATACTACCCATGTCTAGCTCCCATGAAGTTGGCTCTTACCTGACTTATACAGACAAGGTGTAAATTAGATTTTCTTGATTTTTTTTAATGTTTTAGAGGTATAAAAGGTTTTCAAGAGATAAGGATCAATTTGGGAGGAATAAAGGGACCTAACCTAACTCATCATATCTATTTATTGATTTAGAAGAGATCATAATTATCTTTGATAACACCTTCATCTTAGGTAATCCATATTGGAATATTTAACAAAGAGTGATCACCAAGTGAGAAGGTGATAAATATAATTATGAGGACTTTTAAGGTATTTCTAATCGATCTAGAGACTTGAGGACCTTTGAAAAGTGTCATACCTTCCCCTGTATAGATTAATTTGTGAAAATTATGACCATATTAGTGTCAACTATGAAGATAGGTCTAAATAAGAGTGATTGTGACTACAGATAGTGAGAACACTTAGATATAATAATATTGATTATTATGGATATATCTAATGTATGTTTGATCCTATTTATAACCCCTCCCTCACAGTGAAATGATATCATTTTCCCATAGTTTTCTTTGGAGTGTTTAAGGAAGTTTAGAAGATGATGATAGTTTTCAAAGAGAAAGTTGAAGAGTCATATGATAGATTTGAGGAGTTTTATTCCTTTGAGGGACATTTTTCCATAGAGTCCTTGTATGGTCTATTTCATATCCATTTCTCTTAAAAATTTAACCCCATCTCTCATTTTGACAAGTGTTTTTGTGACTCTTAGACTTCATTTTCTTGTCTCCTCTTTTGAATTCTATAAGTACTAGCCATTTTGGATCTTGTTTGATAATTCCACTCCATGTATGGTAAATCCATGCTAGTTTTATTTTTTACTTTACCTTCAAATAATATAAACAATCTGGTTTTAAGTTAACAAACATCTTGTCTAAGTGTACAAAGTTATGAATGGTGAAGGATAATGATTTTATCCTTGTTTTTCCTTATCCTTTCATTTATAGTGAAAAAATTTCTCATTATAATTGGTAATATACGGTGTATATAGTGTTTTAGGCTCCTTTAAAGTGTGAAAGTGTCTTTTGATTCAATAATTTGATTTATGGTCTACTTAACTTGAGTTGTCTCATGCATATCAAAGGGTATTTAAGATGGTAAATGTTTATTTTTAGTAACCTTTGAATGATTATAGGTACATAAATGAAATATTAATTTAATTACTTTCCATTTATCTACTAAAAACATTTAAAAGTCATAAAAATCATCTTCAATAAAACATCAACCAACTACTAATCTTTGTGGGTTGACCATAACTATATAACTATCAAGAAAACTTCATGAATTATCATAAGTATGGATTTTTATTTCTTTATGGGTAATAATGGATATCTATATATATTTAATTATCTCCAAAAATATCATTTATACTCCTAGGAGCTCTTTCATCTATAACTTAGCCTTATTTGATCAATTAGGCTAACTTGATTAGGTCTCATAAACAAACCAATTAGAAGTGAGTTATAGAAGTAATTACATGAATGTTTTTGATCCTTTAATGAATTTAAGAAGTGAAAAAAGTCCAAAAATTCCTAATCCAATCATTTTCATATTCATAAACTTCCTTTTACCTCTCTTTCTACACTTTTTCTCCAAAAAACTCTATTTTTTGATAGGTTTGTACACCATTTGTACAAAAAAGTATCATAGAAATGAACCTATATTAGTTTATTAAATTATTTAGGTGATATTTATGTTATTTTATCTATTTGTATTCCTTTTCCTTTAATTCTTCCCAATTGTGTCTTAACTAGGGTTTTAGAGAGGTTTAAGAGTACTCAGGACTCTTAACAATGATTCAATAAGTTTAGGCACTGAATGTCTCAACCAATGCTAGAAAACACTATTATAATAATCCCTTCAAATCTCTCAAAGTGACCATATTCACATGAAAAATCCCTATACCATGGTGAGCATGTGAAGTCACCTCTAGGGGAAGAAATAGGCTTTTTGATCAATGTTTGGTGTTTTAAGGCCTATATAACCAGTCATATCACCTCTCCTATGACTCAAATATGACATACACCCCTAAAAAAACTTGATAATGTTTTTCATGAAGATTGGAAGTGCCCTCATGACCTCATTTTGACTTTTTTTCCCCTTCTTGATGACAATATCTAATGAACCCATTAGACAAGCATATGTATATGAAGTGTTCCTAAAATTTTAACTCTTACTCATTGTATATAACATGAATAACCTCTATGAGTTCCTTTGGATTTATCTATCTATATGCAAACATACCACTATTTAACACCCAAACCTATATATAGACTATCATAAAGACCCAGTAAATGGTTCTTGAAAGGTTCTTTAGGGAGTTTATGACCCTAGCTTTATATGCTAATTGTGACTACAAAATCACTTAGGTTCAACTATTCAAGCCATATTTAGACCATTATATATTTTTAATAATGTTTATGAGTGGTCTATTGGTGATTAACTATTGTATGAATCATCCATAAATGGATTCCATTCCCTTAACATAACAACAATCCTCTTCTTCTTTCATTGCAAATGAGATCTCTTTAAGAATATCATACTGTAGTTCTCTTTTGACTGTGTTCTATGTTTTATGACCATATTACATGATAATAAATATTTTTAAAATCATTTAAATATGTTTGATGTTCTATATAGGCTTTAAAAATATCTTGTATCTTTTTATAACACTTCAACATACTTTGCTCATCGTGCACAATATTACACCTTTAGGTACCCTTGGAAAGGTTGATTGTTGTGTCTTTAGGCTCATAACAACTCAAACATATCTATAGATCTTTAAATTTCTAAGACTTCATAAAGGTCAAAAAATATCATCATTATTTATAGCTCACAAGTTTAACCTTCACTCCATTGTCAAAATTGAGTTTTGCCCTTCTTAGCTACACAATGCCACTAAGCTAGATGTAAATGCATATTGATTGTATCATTGAGTCTAAGACCTCATTAGTTCATATTTGAGATTTTATTAATATTGAATTATATTAATTCTTGAATGTTTCATTAAACATATATCTTACCTCTATGGAACAAACCTTGAAGATCTCTCCAAAAGGCTTGTACATGAAAGTGGGGGTATAATTGTGTGTTACTATTCATGACTAACTATATACAATGTCTCCTTGGACCCTTTAAATTTTGATCAAAAAATCCAAGCCTTATTTACCATAATTATCCAAACCCAATACATAAAACCTCCTTATAAGATAATAGTCTGAAAATGTCTTAGTATGACTGTAGATGATAGTTCATTATGTTGCTTATATAGACTAGGACAAGGTGAGACTTTGAAAAGTTAAAAAAAATATTGATTAACCTCTCATTCATTCATTCATTGAAACTTAGGGAGATAGTTCAAACAAAGTATTTCAATGATATATCCTCTAGCCTCTTCTTTACATCACTTCATGAAGCACATTCTTAATTTTATTTGCCTTAGTTGTAGGTGGAGATTGACCTCTTAAGTAGGGTTTAAGGATTTACAACATAGCTTCATGACCATAATGGTTTCTAACACTCTCATCTCTTCTAAAATAGTGGATCCATGAAGTGAATGTGGATATATAATAGTTATATGATGTTAATAGACTATATAGAAGGATGAAGATAGAATGATAAGCTTAAAAGGGTGGTGAATATTAGTAATAATGTTGTGAAATGGGATGAAAAATGATTGATTAAAATAAAACATGAATCCAACATATAGATAGTCATGAAGGACCTTAGGGAATCATATGCATAACCATTAACCAAATACATCATTTTGGATCTCCTTGAACTAGTATACACTTTTAAAAGTGGAACCTTGGAGTCTCTAAACTACCATAACAAATGCTAAGTTTCCTTAACATCTACTAAACTAGGACTGTGAGGAATTTTGAGGGAAAATGATGGTTTATAATCCATGAGACCTTGACGAAAACTTGAGACACCCTCAATAAAGACACATGATTATGAATATAATATTTTAGATATAATATGTTGTCCTTGACAAATTGAATCAGCCATTAAACCATACACCTTCCTTAAACCTATCTATAGACTATAGATTTGGCATTAAATGTGTTCCTAATATATATTGACTGAATCATATATATAAATATATTTAGGAAGCCATGAAATGTCTCTTTAAGACCTAAAAAACTAAGATCAAGTAGTAGTTTAACTAAAATATATATAAACTTCACAAAATCATACCATTCTTCTAGCCTTATGCAGATTTATACAGTGAATAAAAACCTTGATTTATTTGCCTTTGTTCATAAGGTTTAAATGAAAAAACCAAAAAAAACACCCATGAATGAAAGGTCATAAAATCTAGTTTCTCTAGTGAAGATCTCAAATCTCATTTCTCTCTCTACTGTGTAGATTGAGCATAAACGTAAGTTGATATTACTATCTATTAATGAACAAGCCATGGAAAAAACATTAGTTTTAGTCTTTTCAAGCCTTCAAAAACTCCAATATCTTTACCATGAGTTTAAAAAAAATCCCTCTTTCATCTCCAAGACTCTTCCTAAGCAAATCCATAGAGTATAGATCCGTACTACTTCAAAATAATATTAAAACCTAAAAAATATCCTTTATTTCCTCTTCCTTTAGCTTTAAACCATCATTTTAGGGAAACATGAAGAGAAATATGGGTATAAAAGTCATCTAAAAGTAATGAATATGCCAAGGAGAGAAATAAATAGATTTTTTCACATGTGGGAAATTTTTTGGTGGCTAAAGAAACTTTTAAGCTCATAGGAGAGACATTTTCAAGGCATTAACTATTTTGCTAAGTCATATAAGGACCATGATGGGTGATTACAATATGTTAGTGATGTTTTAAAGCCTTATGAGATAAAATTTTTTCTTTCCAAGACTAAAACCTTATTTTTTACACTATACAAAGAGATTCATAAGAATAAATGCTAATTAATATTACAAAATAATACCATATATCTTTCTTAAAGGTTTGAATTAATCCTCTATGTATTTTATCACCCTTTCAAGATTCATATTCCACATACCTTACATATATTGAATACAAAAAATAATCTCAATGTGAGTCATCATATGCCATCTTTAATGATATTAGTTCATTGGGTCTAGACTATAAGACTAATTCAATCCATTATCAAATACATTAAAATATACTCACACACCATGAGGAGACCTAAGACATGATGAAACTGAGACATGACCATGAGAAGACATTGAAACCCATTCCCTTGACTTGATAGTCAAAAAACACACTTTGAGTTTCCATGATTATTTAAGACTCATGATAACTAAGATGTTTTCATAATATACAAAATATCCCAATACTAAATTTTATAGCTTTCTAGGCCTAAGGACAAAATGTATTTAACATTTTTGGTACATGCAGTTGTAACTATCTCTCCCTCTAGCTAGACACAAGACATAAAAGGATTCATCTAAGTGGGAGAGTATCCTATAAGATTAAATGGATAAAATAGGATACATTTTAGGCTTTAATTTATCCATTACATATTTATTTATAGATTACTCTTCAATAAGGACATTATAGGTATGTTTCTAAGATATGTAAAAACTAGCCAAGTAGACAAATTATTAGAGAAATTACATGATGGGCCTATAGGAAGACACTTATAGATAGGAATAAAAAATAAGATATCATAATATTTGGATAATTTTGGCCTACTTTTTTCAAATACTCACATTCTTGGGTTATAATATGTTCCAAGTGTGCAATGTTTAGCAACAAACATAAACTAGCTACCATGCCTTTAAAATATATTCAAGTTGAGCATCCCTTCATAAAATGGGGCTTAGGCTTCATTGTAATCATTACTCCCCCATCAAGTATTGTAAAAAAATATGGTTTTTTTAGCCACTAATTACTTTATTAGGTGGGTGGAGGTAGTTGCACTCAACGAAGTAAATGAGAACATAGTTTTAGAGTTTTGTGATAACCTAGTGACTCATTTTGGGGTCCCCTCAACCATCATATCAGATAATTTTTTGGATTTAAATATTTAAAAGGTGTGTTATTAGGCACTTTATCATGGTATTTATCTCAAATATTCATCCAATTAATATCCTTGGGTCAATGGAGTAGTCGAGTCCACCAATAAGAATTTGATTAGGATCTTTAAGATAACAATGTAGGAAAGTCAAATAAGATGTCATACCAAGTTAAGTAATATCATTTGGGTAGATATAATTACTATAAATAAGGATATTGGTCACTCTCCTTACCTTCTAATTTATGGTAGAGAAGCAAATCTTCCTATTTAATTAGAGATGCTAATTTTGAAACTTGCACATCAGCTGGAGCTTATGGAGAATAATACAATTGAGGTAAGATTGAATGAGTTGAGAGAGTTGGAAGAAATGAGGGACATAAATATGAATACTATGTGGTCCAACAAAGAAAAATTCAAAATATCTTTTGATAAAAACTCTTCATCTAAGACCTTTCCATAAGGTGATATTATGGTCAAGTGGGATGAAGATTGTGCCAAACCAGGTAAACATTCCAAGTTTGATAGTCTTTAGAGTGGTCCATATGTTATTAATAGTTGTAAGGAAATTAATTCTTTATAATTATCTAATATGAGTGGTGAATCCTCAAGTATTACTATTAGGATAACAAATCTTACTATACATAGTATTAGTTTCATTCATCTAAGTGTTGTTACACATGTTTATTATCTATTTATTTTTTAGTTGTTTTTTGTTATTTCTTGTTTTGTGTCCTTTTTTTTGTTTTGTGTTCAAGTATGCAAGGATCTATAGTTTTATATCAGTCATGCTTTATGTAACTATGAGTGATAAGTAATGAGATTTTGGATTCTTTCGACTAGCAGGTTAGTCAAACCAATTGAGTCACCAAATATATTGATAAATTTAAATCCTTAGTACTATAAAGTTGTCAAGTTTAGTATTAGGATCTTTGTTCTATTATGAAAACCTCTTAGTTTTCACGAGTCTTGAATAATCAGGGAAACTCAAAGGGTGTTTCTTGACTATAAAGTCAAGGGAATGGTTTTCAATGTCTTGACATGGTCATGTCTCAGTTTCCTCTTTTGTTAGGTCTCTTCATTGTGTGTGAGTATCTTTTGATGTCTTCAATAATGAGTTTGAATGCTTTTTTGATCTATAATTAATGAGCTAATATTTTTTAAGATGGCATTTGATGACTCATGGTGAAATAATTTGATGTATTAAATATATGTATGATATTTAAAATATAAACCTTGAAAGGGTGATGAAATACTTAGAGGATTAATTTAAACCTTTAAGAAAGCTATATGGTATTTTTTTTGATATTCATTAGAATTTCTTATTATGATTCTATGTGTATAGTGTAGAAAAGAAGGTTTTAGTCTTGAAAAGACAATTTTTGACCTCATAAGGATTTAAAACATCACTAGAATATTGTAATCACCCACCATGGTCCTTATATGACTTAGTAAAATGGTTAATGCCTTTAAAATGTATCTCTTATGACCTTAGAAGGTTCTTTTGACAACAAGAAATCTCCCACATGTGAAAACAACTATATTTTTCTCTCCTTGGCATATTTATTGATTTGATATGCCTTTTTAACCCATATTTATCTTCATGTTTCCCTAAAATTATGGTTTAAATCTGAAAGAAGAGGAAATGAAGTAGATTTTATAGGTTTCAGTAGTGTTTAGAAGTAGTATGGATTTGTACTATATGAATTTGCTTATGTGGAGTCTTGGATATTCAAGAGCGACTCTTTTTAGACTCATGGTGAAGATATTGGAGTGTTTTAAGGCTTGAAAAGACCAAAAATAATGTGTTTTCCATAGCTTTTTCATTGGTAGATAGTAAGAACAACTCAAGTTTATGCTCAGTCCATATAGTAGAGAGAAATGAGATTTCAGCTCTTGACTAGATAAACTAGACTTTATGACCTTATATTCATAGGTGTTGGTTATTGGTTTAGTCATTTAAACCTTATGAATAAAGGCTAATAACTTAAGGATTCTATTCACTATTCAAATCTACACAAGGCAAGAAGAGTGGTATAGTTTTGTGAAGTTTTTATCTATTTTAGTCAAATTACTACTTGTTCTTAGTTATTTAGGTCTTGAAGAGACATTCCATGGTTTCCCCAATAATTTTATACATATAAGTGAGTGAATATATTTCAATAAAACATCTACTACAAAATTGATAGTTTGCAGACATGTTTGAGGAACATGCATGATTTAATGGGTGATTCAAGTTATCAAGCACAACATATTTTGGTCAAGATATTATATTCATAATTATGTGTCTTTATTGAGGGTGTCTTAAATTTTACTCAAGGTTTCATGCATTAGAAAACATAATTTTCCATCAAATATCCTCATAGTCCTAGTTTAGCAAATGTTAAGGAAACTTATCATTTGTTAAGGTAGTTTAGAGATTCTTAGGTTTCATTTTTTATAATGTATGCTAGTTTAAGGACCTCCAAAATGATGTATCTAGTTAACTAATATGCCTATGTTTCCCTAAGGTCCTTCATTACTATTTATATGTTGGATTCATGTTTAATTTCACTCCATCATGTTTCATCCCATTTCATAGCCTTATTACTGCCATTCACAACTATTGTAAGCTTGTCATTCTATCTTCATCCTCCGATATAGAATATTATAATCATAACACTACTATACATCCAAATTCACATCATGGATCCACTATTTTATATAATTTAAGAGAGTTATAAGCCATTATGTTCATGAATCTATGTTTTAAATCCTTAAACCCTGCTTAAGAGGTCAATCTCCACCTATAGCCAAGGCAAATACAATCAAGAATATGCTTCATGAAGTGATGCATAAAAGAGGCTAGAGGATATCTCACTAAATTTTTTTTTTTTAACTATATAATTAATTTTAAATGAATGGATGAGAGGTTCATGAATATGTTTTTTACCTTCTCAAGGTCTCACTCTATCTTAGTTTATACATGTAACATAGTAAACAATCATCTACAATCATACTAGACACAGTTAGATTATTATCTTCCAAGGATATTTTGTGTATGGGTTTTTGAGAATGATGGTAAACATGGTTTGGATGTTCTGATCAAAATTAAAAGGTTCCATTTGGTGATCCAAAGAGACATTTTATATAACAAATCGTGGACAATAACAAACAGTCATAGCCCGACTTCCACCCACAGGCTTTTGGAGAGATCTTCAAGGTTTTTGTCCAAAGAGGGAAGATAAAGGTTGTATGAAAAATTTAAATATTAAGCCAATTAAATATTAATAAAATCTCAAGGATTAACTGATAAGGTCTTAGACATAACGAGGTAAACAATATGCATCTACAACTAGCTTAGTGGCATTATGTAGCTAAGAAGGGAAAAACTCAGATTTGATAAAGGAATGAAGGATGAAATTATGATTGATGAAGAATGATGAGATGTTTGAACATTTTAATAACTATGATAAAGTTTAAGATCTATAGATATGGTTGAGGTTTTATGATTCTAAAGACACAATAGTCAACCTTTCCAATGGCACCTACATGTGTAATATTGTGCATGATGAGCGAAGTAAGCATGTTGAATTATTGGAAAAAGATAAAAGAGATATTTCAATACTATATAGATCCTAAAACATATTCAAATGACTGTATAGATCTTCATTAACATGTGAAATGGTCCTAAAACATAGAACATAATCAAAGGTGAACTATAGTCTATTTTTATTAAAGAGCTCTCATTTACAATGAAAGAAGAAGAGGATTGTTGGTATGTTAAGGGAATGGATTCCATTTATAGATGATTAATACAATGTTTAACACCCATAAAACACTCATACACCTTGTTACAAAGATATAATGGTCAAGATATGGCTTTAATAGTTAAACCTAAGAGATTTTGCACTCACAATCAACATATAAAGCTAGTTTTGAGGAGTTTATGGCTTTGAAACATCTATAGTTGGACTTAGGCTCTTAAATTTAGTAAAAATGGTCTTCATGATCAGTTTTAAATTTAAATTCTATCTTCAAGGTCTCTCAGTTAGTGGAAATATCCATTGTTTTATCTCATACAGACCTCAGTCTATTCATAATCAGTAATGGAACTAGAAGGACTATTTGAAGGTCTCTAGATAAGACAAAGGGTTTAATCTTCACATGAAGGTTTTTAAGGAAAATAAATTTAATGATAATTATTCATACATATTTTTATATTGATCGCAATCATTTTTCATGTTAATATGTCTTTGAGGGATAACATATGCATATAGACCTTTAATCTTAAGAAACCCTACAATAATATTGAAATTGATCCAAGTTTTCTTTCACATTGTTATTCATAAAAATGGTATATACAGATATTTAAAGTCCTAAGGAAGTGTTTGAGTGAGGGGAATGTAAAAACATATCATTTTGGCTCTTAAACCTTCATTTTTCTTGCATAGTCTAGACAACTAGTTGAAGCACCTTTTCACTACGTACATATCTTGATACATATTGTGTATTGGAAATTGAGTTGTTCTAGGTAGTTCAAGGGGCTAGTTTAATTGAAATCCATGATAAGATGTTTTTACTTAAGGGTACATATGATATGAATTATTTATAAGAGTTATAGACCCCTAAAACCCTTGTAAAACCCTATAAGACACCTAATGAAGGAAATATTCCTCAAGGTGAATTCTAAAAAGTGTTTGAACCATGAAATGATTCTTATGGTATTATTGACTCTCTTGAGCATCACCCCATTCTATTTATTTTCAATTTTAGATCTCAAGATATATGGAATAGCCCTCATAAGGCTAATTTGATGCTATGAATAAGGAAATGAAAGGGGTTTGCCTAAATAATGAATTTTTGCAAGAATAATGTGTGAAAAATCCCTAGAGAACCTTATAATAACCATTTAATAGGTATTTATGATAGTTTTTATAGAAAGATAGGTATACATGTTTAAAAAAGGGGCTATGTGCATGCAAATAGAGGGTAAATGGCTCATTCATGCCAATTCCATAATTTCAAATGACCTCAAAGAGGTTATTCATACTAACTAAGAGCTTTAAAACTGATAATAATGTTAGAATTATAAGAACGCTACATATACATATTGGCTTCATTAGATAGTTTCACAAAGAAGGGGTAAAAAAAGGCAAAATGAGGTCATAAGGACAATTCCAATCTTCACTAACAACATCATCAGGTTGTTAGATGGGTGTATGTCAGATTTGAGTCATAGGAGAGGTGATATGACTAGTCATTTAGGACTTAAGACACCAAACATTCCTTATAAAGTCTTTTTCTTCTCTGAGAGGTGATTTCACCTACTCACCATGGTATAAAGATTTTACATGGAAGGTTAGGCACTTTTGGAGAGGTAGAGGCCTTAATATACTAGTTTTTGTGGCATTGTTCCATACATTCGATTCCCAAACTTTATTAATCATTCGTAAGAGTCTTGAGCACTCTTAAACCTCTCTAAAACCCTAGTTAAGACCTGATTCAGAAGAATTGAAGGAAAAGGCATCAAAACATATTTAAATCACTTGAATAGTACCTAGATCATTTATTAGACTTAGAAAATCTCATTCCCATGACACTTTATTGTATGTATCATTTATGGACCTCTAGAAAATAGGTTTTTTTGTATAAAAAGTGAAAAAAGAGAGGTAAAATGTAGTTTAATAAAATGAAAATTATTGGAAGAGGAATTTTGTGACTTTTTTAACTTCCTCAATTCAATAAAATATAAAAAAAATGCATGGAATTATCTTTGAAACTCACTTCTATTTGGCTAGTCTATGAGACCTAGTCAAGTTGGTCTAATTGATCAAATAAAGCTATGTTGTGAATGAAGGAGCTCTTGGTCATATAAAGGATATTTTTGGAAATTATTAAATATATATAAACATAAATTATCATGCCTAAATAAATCAAATTCCATATTTATGAGAACTAATGAAGGTTTCTTGATAGTTATATGGTTATGGTCAAGAGAGGTAGATAGTTGATGATTTATTGAAGATGGTTGTTATGACTATTAAATGTTTTTAATAGATAAAAGGGAAGGAATTTAATTAATATGGTGTTTATATAACTTTCAAGGTTCAAAGGTTACTAAAAATAAGATTCAACCATCTTAAACACCCTTTGAAAGCACTTTAAGGCATACAGAGTTGTTGTAAATATCATGTATGGTAATTGTGGTCTCTTGACTTCTTTAAGGATTGTTATGCCAATTTACTTCATTATCTCTTTATTTAATCCTATTTATTGAGTTTTAAATGCATATTTTGAGTGTCCCTCAAGCTATTATACCAAAAATCTATTAAAATTATAACTTGTAACTTGAGTTAATGAGAAAATATTATTGCATAATTCTTCATTGTTACTGTGTATCTTGATTATTTACTTTAAGAAAATTATGATATTAATATTAATTTTTAGGTCCTCTCCTTCACCTAATTATATATTTTAATCCTTTATAGTTTTCTTAAAGTTTTAAGAGATATAAGTTCTATTGAAGAGTGAGTTAGTTTTTATTGTCTTTCATTGACCTCCATTCCTTTACCTTTAAGCTATAGACATTTTATCTAAGCTTCATCTAAAATACTCATGTTTAGTATTATATTAATAAATTATATTTGATAATATATTCATTTTCAATTAAAAAGTGTGATTAAAGACAAGTTTAAGATAAGATAATTAAATAATAGGTACATCACCATCACTAGTATAGGTTTTCCCTTTAAATTATCTTTCTAACTTTCTTAACCACCAAAGAAAAATAGGTTTTAGGAAAAGTATTCAAAGTTAATAAATCATATGAGATAGCCTCCTAATATATATTTTTGGTCTACTTATAGGTAATCCAAATCTTTTAAACCAATCCAATGTTAGTCCAAGTTTGAAAGAGAACTAAACAATCTACTTTACAGGGTGCAACTTGGGTTACTAACACTACTTTCATGGATTAAGACCTATTTTCAAGGACTAATATTATTAAACCAATAATATATGGTGTGTAATAAATTATTTATGAAGTTATTATTTTCATAAATTAGATATTAATGCCCAAAGACTCCAAATTTTCAATACATGTCTCACCTTAAAATTTACACCATTTTCCATGGGTAAATGAGAGATATTTAAGGAAATAATATATATCAATTGGAGAAGGACTAAGTAAATTATTTACATAGTTTCTTGGATATTGTCTCTTTATCTCTCCTCTTTCTAAATTATATATATTTAATTCTATGTTTGGCATTTGAAACAATCCTTAACCTTAGTTGTGGTAAGTCCATGCTAAAAAAAACACTCATACTTACCTATTTTGAATGAATATGATTGAATTCATACCTCCTCAAAGATTGTGTTTGGTGTATGTTAATGGTTAGTTAATAAATTACAATTGTAGCACATGTTTCCTCTCATATTTTCCTTTCATTTTTACCTATTTTTAGGTGTTAGTTAATCCTTATAGGTTATATAGTGTGTTTGAACAATGTTGTATGTTTGGTAAGTGTGAAATTTCCATAGTGTCTTTGAGAGATTGATGGATTTGTTGATTTAGATAATATATAAATCTTAGCCTTTTCGTGAAATATTTGTGTATATATACCTCTTATTTTAGAAGTGTAATCAATTCCATGTTGTTATTGACTATTTTTAGTCCATATTTGATAGGTGGAAGTCACATTTTGGTGTATCACCTTAGTTAGATAGGTTTTCATTTTAATTTACCTTCTTCCCTATTCCTTTACAAGATGTCAGTGTAGATTAGATATCCTAAATAATATATCAAGGGGAGATAACCCTTAGAATCTAGATATTCAATCCACCTATTAGGACACCTACAACCTAAGATTATCTCAATGTTATTTCAAATTATGAAGGCCTGAAACTACCTTCATAAAGGTGTAAGTCTAGTAGTTAATAGTTGCTATTATTGTGGATGTTTTTGTAGTTATGGCCTAAATTGTTTTTATTTATGATTGGTATTATTATGTTTTGGTAAAGGATTTTGGTAAAAATGTAGATTTTGAGTGGAATTAGATGCTCTATTATCTAACTGGATCTATTAATTTTCAAACATATTTTTGATGAGGTTATTTAGATTCACATAAAAACATATATAATTTAAATGAACATAATTGTATTCATAAAACTCATGCTTTTTGTACCAATATGGATAATTTATACCTTTAGGAAAGTGTTTGGGGATCGGCCAACTAATCATATTGGTCTCAACTAGTTTATAAAACACTTCCTCAATAGGCTCACCAAGGTCAATAAAGACTCTAAGAGTGGGTATTCTTATTGGATGAGGGGTTTTCAATGGTGTTGGATTTACAATTTGATGTGTTAAACTAGGCTAAGGCATAGACTGCACTTGCTTGATAGGCTACATTTGTAGAATAAGTTTCATTTATGGAATAGGCTAAGTAGATAGTGTTTGCACCATTTGAACATGACATGTCTTTATTACTCCATTACCTAGAATATTATTTTTGTAGCTATATGGCTTAGGTTTTTCAAAATTATTAGCCTAAGTGGGTGCAGATGCATGTGTGGGGATTAGGTTAGGGTTTTAACTTGGGCCTAAGTTTTGGTTTTGTATCTGATTCTAGTTTGAGGGAAAACTTGATAATATCTTTGTTAATAAGGTATTTTTCGATATGTATGCCTTTCTCAATAATCTCCTTGAATGTGTGAGCACATTGAAGCTCCAAATGGCAAGATATTTTTCTATGAAAATTCTTTGTAAATATAATTTCCAATTGTTTATCTAATAAATTATGGCTAAAGCTACTAGAAAACACTCTCCATCTCTATAAATAACTCACAAAGATATCACCAACTTTCTACTTGGATTTACTTAAATCCACTATTGAAATCTCATGCTCAAGATTGTAAGATAAATGTTGTAAAAATTTATCTGAAAGATAATTAAAATCAAATATCAATTTCTTTAGAAACTAAAAAATCCACTCTAAAGATTGTTTGATTAGAATTAAAGGAAAAAGAAGGATTAAGTATATGTCATTATAGGCCACTTGATGAAAAGTGACAAAAAACTATCTTAGATTATCTCTAGGGTATACATTACCCTTATATTTTTCAAATTTTTGTGTCTCATAACTTTGATGAAATGGTACCTGAAGATACTCCATTTTAAACAGGTATGAACCCACATCATCCAATTTTAATTTCTTTGTCTACTTTCCTATTTGAGTGGCTGAAATTACATTCTTCATCTATTATAGTTCTTGGGAAAAAAAATGTGATGGGACATTTTGTTGTGTTTGTAGCTAGGTGGTAAAAGGTGGATTACCTTAACTAGGGTATAATAGAGTTATGGATTATTGTGGAACATTATTTTGATGAACCAATCAAATATTAATATGCATCTACACATTGGGATGAAGTTTTTGGTATTGCATGCATTATTGGTAAATATTATGGTTTGGATTCATAATATGGCCTTGGGTTTGAGGGAATTGGGGTTATGATGGAATTATGTGGCTTTGTGGAAGATACTATGCCTACTAGGTTTGAGTAGGGACTAATTGTTGACTAGTCAAACTTGACTAAATAAATGGTACTTGTTATTGACTAATTCCCTATATTTGAATATGTGGCACATTCTAGGTAAAAGGAAATTGTTGCCTAATAGGTGCTTTTTTGATGTTGGTACCTCTTTATTGAGCAAACACTTATTGTGAACTAGATGTTTGTTGGGTGTTTGGTATTTTTCATTGACCAATAGTAATACATTATTAATTAGATAATGTATATAATTATTCAGGTGCATTGGTATAAAACTATTGAGTTATATTCATCTATGATTATTTAGGTAAATTAATCACTACTTGTTAAGGTGGAACATTTATTTCCCCATATTGAGGTGGCATAGTATTTTTCCTCTATTAAGGTGGTAAATTGGTTTGTGTTTGTGGTCAAAAAATATTAGTCAACACATATTAATATGGGATAACATTCATCACTTGTTGAACATTGGATGGTGACTAATTAATTATCCCATATTATTGTGTGATTGAAGAAGAAGTTGGTTGAAGAGTGGGAGTAACCTACTATGGTTGGGAGCTAGGCATTCCTTCCCCCTATTATTATGAACCAATTGTGATATTATCTAGAGGCACTTATTGGTGGTGCATTTAAACCACATTTGATTTAATTTAAAGACACTTATGTGCTATCAACTTTATTTGGGTGATGGTCTTGAGTAAAGGAAACATTTACTTTATCAATTAATCAAACATTAAACATGTCACCTATTGAATTACTTTGGGCAAATGGGTCTACACCAAGATTAGCATGACCCAATAAATAAACTAGGACTTGTTAAAGGAGTTAGTTCTGTAGATTGAGATTTTGATATGGCCCTAGGATTGATATTTTATTCTATATTAAGATACGCCATGGATCACTCCTATTTTCTATGCTTGTTGCATTTGCATTAATTATTCATCCATGAGATCCTTTCCCTTGTAAAACATATTTGGATCTTATTGTGACATTATCATGAGTGCCTGAGGATAACTATAAGAGGCGTTCTTGATAGTTTAGGTATAATGTATGTTTATATGCACTCTAACTAGACTAGGTAGGCTTTCATGGTGAAATTATTGTAGAAACTTGGACCCTACGTCTATGGCTCAAACTAAAACCTAATCTTTATTTTCAATCAAGTGATGATCAAACAATTATGGTTCATAATTTAATGGCATAATAACATATTAAGTTTATTGTTGGACTTATTCAATAATAGATGGTATAATAGAAATTTATTGAGTTATTTGTTCTTGTTCTTGAATTGGATAAGGAGGTGTATTAACTAGGTAGTATGCTAATAGATGTTGGCTTTATTTTGCATATTGAGTAGTGTAATGAGGATATGGATCCTTCTCACAAACTACATCATCACTATATGGGTCTTAAACAAAGGCATCATTAATGAATAATTTTTCATAATATGTATTGTACATGGTTATAGTATGTGTGTATGGAGGCATATCTAAATCCATGAATAACATCTTCCAAAGAAAAGGTCTACTATTCACAAAAAATCTTGAAACAAGGTCTAAAAGAATTGGTCTATGCTTGGTACATCTAGAAACTTAGTCTAAATGGAAAACTTAGTCTATTATTGTAAATTGTTTAAACTTGGACTAACAATTTAATGCTTTATCCAAAATAACTAGTGGTAAGCTTGGTCTAAAATATCCCAAGGGTATATTGTCTTGCACATAAATGGTCAAATGAATGACAAAATTTGAGTCCTAATTTTGCCAAAGTGTTTTGAAAAAATATAATTTAGGTGTAAAATAAAAATGGTAATAGGTATTTATAAATAAGAAAAAAATATAGAATTTATAACAAATATGACTGAAAACTGAGAGGTAAATGTTAGGTTTTTAGAAATAAGGCATAAAGTTAGACATATAAAACAAACTAGGTCTAAAGTAAAAACTTGTAAGGTAATTAATATAACTATAAAATAATTTGAAATGCTTTGACTCAAGCCAAGAACATGGATTAAAACACAAACTTGACCATGGTATAAGACATACACCCTAGGCATATGCCTAAAACTAATTGGGAAAATCAATCTCAAGTAATCAAAAAGAGTGATGAGTAAAGAATTCAATCCCCAATGATAATCAAGGTTCCATTGTAAACTAACCATGCTTAATGTTTTAATTGAAGAGGGATTTTTGACCTTAGTTTAAGGTAACAAATTGACATGAGGCACATAGAAAAAATGGCTTTTTGTATCCCTATAATTGACATGGGTGTGCATATCTTTAGCCAAAGTTTCCATAAATATAAAAATTATTGTGAGGAATTAAGTGTTAATCCAAAAATTAAACTATAGGTGTAGGTAGAGTTTTTACATACCCTCTATATCTCAATAATTTCTATGTGGCATGAACTTAGAGTGAGGAACACTCAACATTTGGCATGAAATTATGTAAAAAGATGGATTTTACTAAAAACTTATAAGTTTCACACATACTAGATGGTCCCAAGTGTGGCTAACATAAGGAAACAATCATGTCAATTGAATTTAAATTACATAGCTTACTACGAAAGGGTCTATTAATTTACATAAAGACTTTAGCCATGTAATTCTTATTGGAGTTTTATGTCTAGATACCACATGACCTAAATACCCATTGGGATGGTAAGGTTAACTACTTACCACTATCCCATCAAATGGTTTGCCCAATTTTTATACCCTATTATGGAGTGTGGTTTGTATGATGTTGGGAGATAAAACCCTAGGTAAACATGCCACTAAAGAACTTGTGGGGAGGTGTTTAACTCCTTCCCAATAATCAAGTGAATAAAAATAAATATAAAAATTGAAATACTTTAGAGTTAGCTTCTAAATCACCCAAGTTACTCAGATCTTGGGCTGAGAATACACAACATGTTTTTTGACACACTGTTAAAAACAAGGAAAATAAACTAAACTCTTTTAGTCACCCGAGTTCCCTAAAGGGGATGCGGGGAAAGCATACATGTTAATTTTTTTTTTATCCAAAATCAAAATAATCTAATCTAAATAATTTAAAACTAGTATAAAGAACAAAAAATAATCTAAAAACCTCTTAGGAGTTCTAATTAAAGATGTAAATTATTTTTACTAACACCAAATTGAAATGTATTTGAAATTTTTGTCCCCTTGGATGTGTTTTCAATTGTTAAAGTTTGGAAAATGTAAAAAATAAAAATTCTTAAGTTAATTTTAGACACCTTAACTAAATGTGATTTATTTTTAACCTTTGAAAATTTTTAACTTTATGAAATGAAAAAAATATTAAAAATCACCCAAACTTCTGCTTTCTTGGCCTAATTCCATGTAAACAAGTTAGTCTACTAATTTGTGTTTAATCCAAAGTTATATTACTATAAGTTATTCTAAAAATACAAAATTTATTTTTCAAGTTTCTAAACAAATAAAAAACATAGAGAAATTATCGATGATCAATAGGGATCATGGTTGATTCCTATGATCGACATCAATTCTATTGTTATCATTGTTGATTCCTGAAACCACACCAAAAATAAAAATGTTTTAATTGAATAATTATTGAAAAATAATGTTTTAAAATTAAAAAATATCACTACCTTAAGATAATAAAGTTAAATAATTTTTTAAGCACTAAGAAAAGAATGAAAATTTTAATTTTTACTACGTTTCTATTTTCTTGTTCGACTGTGTTTTTGTCATAGAGATCATTATCAATTGTTATGATTGATGTTGATTCCAAATATTGACCATAATTTGTTATGATAATTTATAAACCCTATGGATTGGCCAAGAGTTCAAACTTCTTCACTTTTTTGATAATTAAATAAAAAACTTGGCTTAAAAAATGGTTAGTAAAACATCTAATAAGTAGCTAGAAGAGCTTTGTGGGGTGCATGTTCCACTAGGCATATTATTATTTAATTAATATGAATCTAATATGGGATATTAGTATCATTTTATTATGATAAAACTGAATAAAATACACTAATAAAAATAACACCTCAAGGAGCAAGAAAATAATACAAGTAACTATCAATAGACGACAAAACAACCATTATTTACCTTCCTTAAAAGAAAGAGTTGTATGTTGTCCATGGATGGATGTGTTCAGTCATGTGATCAGAGATTATTTCTAATGATACTCCTTACATCATCTCTCCTTATCACCTTAGTAATTTTGGGCTTGTATTTGGATTTGGCTTGGCTCTCTCTCTCAATAAATGAGCATTATAAAACTAAAAAGAGGGTATTTTAAGTTATTTTTCATCATAAACTTACACCAAAAGATCTTGTTGAACAACAGGTGAGTCATGGTATCTATAACCTTCCAAACTAACTCTAACCCAAGTGTAGTTAGGTTGGAGTTAATCATAGATAAGTTTAGATTAACAATGGATGAGTTAAAGATGGGACAAGTAAATAATATTTGGGATAGAGATCACAATTATGAAACATGGCTCTCCATTTCCAAAAATAAGGCTTTTAGAGAGATATTTTCAATTCCTTGACTTTGAGGATGATGACATCATCATGACCTCATTTTTATTGAAATTTCACTTTTCAAAATTCATTCTCACTAATTAAACATGTAAATTTCACTTAAGCATTTAATTTGATTTGCTTATTTAATTCATTTTTCTTAGCATCTTTGCACTTTAATAATTGTTTAAGTGTTTCACTTAATGGGTCCAAATGCCAAATTATCAATTTTCTAGGTCACAAATTACCTTGAGATAAACCCATGAGAGGTTAATATTTCATACAAGATAATATCCTAGATATGGATGCATCAAGATGATTATAAGCACTGATGTCTAATGTGTAGACTAATTTGGGAAATTCAATGATTCTTGGGATTAATTTGTACTATTTGGTAGAAATCAATCTGAAGTCTAGTTGGAAAATAACATATGGAAAAATCAAGGTGTCTATAGAGGTAACATTTCAAATGGTAATGGATTATGATTTAGATAATTTTATAAAATTAATATTGGTAGTTTATTAATATGATATCATATTATTTTTTAAAGAAAGTATTGAGCATATAACCAATATTCTAAAATGATGTAAAAAATATTTAATATAACTAATTTAAAATTAATTAGTCTTTGATGTTTACAAGGGAAATTTTTTAGGTTATATAGTAACTAAGAGTGTAATCATGATTTATTTAAAAAGGATGACGTTCATATATCTACTACTTATTCCACATTGTAATAATGAGATACAATCATTTTTTATTCAGATAAATTTTATGAGAAATTTCACTCCTAGTTTTATTGAGACCATTATACCAATTAAAAATATGTTAAATACATATCAAGTTATTTAATAGGAATAGATATCCAACCAATATTTCAACAACATAAATGCGTCTATCAAATAAGACCCAATAGTCATGAATTCTAATCTAAGGAATTTAATAATTTTTCTTTTTCTTCTCCCCATACATTAATTTGTACATCATTACACAAGAAAAAAGAATATTAATAGAAATCAATAACATTTTTTATTAAATCATTACATCCTATTGAGTTAAAACATGATACAATTGAGAAATAATATGATTTAATAAAATAAATCAAACGATTTAGGTCCTTTATATGGAGTGACATGTACACTTCTAAAATACATACTAACTCAATTTCAAATCTCAAGTAAATAAATGTGTTTTTAAATAAGATCAAAGAGTTTGAATTATAAATCCACATTAAAAAACTAGTTAGAGGACAAGGTTTAGCTAAGTTAATGACCTAGTCAAACCTATAAGTAATATAAGTAAATAATAAATATGGAAACATCCTTACCCCTAATTATGACCTTGAATAGTCCATATGGTATAAATACATCATATAATTTATATTAAACTCTTATTGAAACCTAAACATGAGAAATATCCCTAAATTTGTTGGCACAAAAGTATAATATTATAGAAAAAGGTCAACTTAGAGAATTCCCAAAGAAGTGATTATGAGTTGTGATAGTTAAAATAAGTGTCACCAAATAATACAATAATTACATGAAGGAATATTTGGGTTTCATTATATTTATTACTAAATTTATAAAAAGATCATTTGAGATAGGTATTTATAACCAACTTTATTTAAGGAGGTGGTATAAATGGTTATAAAGTGTGACTCTTTCCGAAAGTTTATAGAAAGGATGAAAGACTTAAATGATCTCCAACATAGGCTAGTTATATTATAATCCCATTTATAGAAATGGGGAATGGATTTCATAGGATATATTATAGAAACTTATAGCTATGGAGACAAGTGTATTTTGGTACCCATATATTATTTCACCAAATTCATTGAAATCATTCTCATAACAAGGGAAAATCATCAGGTGGTTATGGAGTTCTTGAAGAACAATTTTATAACAAACTTTGGGGTTATAATTTAAAAAGTGATACATAATTACATGTGATTTATAGATAAAAATTATCCAACATGTGTAGGGAGTATGGTATACATTTTATATATTATTCTAACTTTTATCCTCAAGTAAATTTTATATCCCCAAATTTGTATCATGATTTGACTCTTAAATTATTATTTTTTAAATATTAAACATTTGGGTTATGTTCTACCATGGTGGAAAGTGATAATTTAATATTATATTAATTGAATATGTGAGCATTTTAATGTTATTTTATTTTATAATGTTAATTCCACTTAATTTTTTTTGGTAATGGGAGACATTATGATTTTTATGTTGATAACATGGATTGTTGAATGTTATCACATTATCAACATATTACAATATATGGAATTAGTTCCCTCTAATTAAAAATTTACACCTATGGTGGCATTAGCATTCAACCATTCATGTCATTATTGATGCCAATTTTACCTTTCATATACCGATTCCTTACATAATTAAGGGTTGACTTAATATATTTTAATGAAAGTTATAACACTTGAGTTATTTTATAAAATCCCTTAAGGAATTGTAGATGTTGTTATTATTAATCTTAAAAAGATAAATTTTATATTAATTCATTTTAATTTAATATTGATGATAATTTTTAATCACAATTAACATACATTAAATATATATTTTAATACTATAGTGGCTAAGTCACATGGTATGTTTTAAACCCTAAACTTACCTAGTGAGGGTAACACCCCACATGATAATTTTTTATTTTAAAATTTGGAATATGAACTTAAGTAATGAGGAATTAACCACTAAAGGCTCATATAGAACCTATTATTAAATGGAGTTCAATGTAATTTTGAAATACATAAGAAAAATGGATTTTTGATTTATCTCAACTTGATATAGTGGAAAACTATTTGTGTTTAGGGTTTGGGGGAAATACTAATATTTAACTCAATTAAGCAACTATTGAAATTATATATTGATAGACCATGGTAAAGCCTTACTGAATTAGAAGTAGGCATCATGTGCAATGTTAATGGTTATCTTTGTATTTGATTGCTTACATGATTGAAGGCATCGGTTTGAGGAGCATCATAAAAACACATTTTCATGGGAAAGATATGATATTTTTCAATATTTTGTATGTGTTTTTGGGCATTATTTCATCAGAAAAAATATATGTGTTTTCCTTGTGAACTTTGTGTGAACAATGCATTTTCATTGTGCATTCAATTAAAATAATGGTTCAGTATTTGAATTGGCTTTTCCTTCTCTAATAGTTATTTTTAATGGTTGTTACATTTAAGTAAGGGGTTAGATATTTGTGGAAGAATATTGGAAAACTTGGAGGGTTTAGGATATTTTATTTTGGTGTACCTTATTTATGGATTAAATTTAAGGGGCTCAAACCTATGATCTCATTTAGCCTACACAGTTATGCAAAGTCTTAGGTTATTACTTATATTTTTATTCCATACCATTTTTTTATGTTGTGAGTATTTCTCTATGCTTCTTTTGATATGAGAACGTGGTTGAGTTTCCATGAAAAATTTGATGGAGAATATGGATTGGAATGTTGTTGTTTATTATTCCTAATATTAATTTTTTTTTGCATAAATAGGATGAAATTATGAATAAATAGACCTAACATGTAATATGATTCATTTCTTATGGGCATCATATGTTCATGTTTATTTCATAGTTTCTTTTTTATTTATAAACTTTATCTAATATGAAAATAATTAATTTAATTTTCCTATTGATGCATTAATATTCAACCCATGTATACAAATATTATTCTTGTATTCTTTTGATGAAATGATCTAAGAAAGGAGCAAGGAATAAACTGAGTTTTGCTTTGATTAACAATGCATTAATTCTAGAATTGTTTTATTGATTAGAAAAAATATATATCAAGTGGAATTATAAATTTTATTTTGTACTGAATCTATTAATAAGTAGTCAAAAGGGGTGTGACCCCAATTTAAGCTTAATTTTTTACTATACGATTTCCAATTTTTTTTCATTTAAATAGTTTATCTAATAATTCCATTAAAATTCATTATTGAATAATTACATTAGAAACTATAAGAAAGTATAATTCAATGATATTTTGATTATCTAAGATGATATAGAATCATATGAATAATTTCATTATCTCATCAATTTATACTAATAATGTTGTGCATGGAATTGGGATAAATTCTTCATAATTTAAAACAATATGTCTTATTTTTATTAAAAATTAGAATTATGGTTATATACATGGTTTGTTTCCTTGATATGGAATTTTATCTACAAACACTTAGATCAATTCATACTTACCTATTACTTATTATGACATTAAATGCAATGGTAAAAGAAAGTTTGAAATCAAGGAAAGAGTGTGATGTTTCTTACGTTATATCATGGGTAAAAAATTCATCAAGTTTTGAGAAAATACACAAATTTATTAAAAGGGGAAAAAAATATATGTATCCTCATCAATATTTATGAATATATTGATTCAAATCACAAGATATGAGTTGTCTTGACTTAACCAAGGAATTTATTGAACTATAAAATTCACATTATATATTATATGAATTTTATCTCATGGTGAACTAGAAAACATAAAATAACTACATTGGGACATGATCCCACATCAAGTGGGTATGTATGGAAAACCATTTTAGGGTGCAAGCCACAAAAACTTTGTTGATGGGGTATCGATTAAATCATGTAGAGTAGGCAATGTCCTACGCATCAATGGAACTTTAACCATGTTTGATTTATTGTGGGTGCATGGAATAATGTTATTTATCTTATGTAAGACTTATGTAAAAGTAAGTTAAATACAAGAGTTATGATTTGTTACTAATGCAATGCAAGATTATGCATTATGAACTCTATGGCTAATGATTTTTCTATAATTCATTAGCTTAACTGGGTGCATGTAGATTACTATAATTAGGTAATTAAAAAATGGATTTAAACTCTATCTATTGGGTAATAAATTTAAATTATTGTATGTAATTTTATAAATAAATGTATATGTAACTTGTTTCATTTATTAGTTCAATTACATGTGAAACATGACTTATAATGGGACTATTACAAGATAATGAAATTAGTGAGATGTTACAAGTTATATTTTTTAAAATATTATGAGAGTAGACTCACATTTAATACTGGATCAAAGGTCTAAGTGAATGAATGGAATGATATTGAATTTTAAGATGAATGGAATATGTGAATATGCAAGGAATTAACAAATCTTGAATGAATATGATTAAGTGAATAAATTGGGAACATTAATCTCATATTTGAGAATGATGAAATAGTCATAATATAATAATGGAAACATACATATTTTTAATTCAAATTAAGTTATGTATTTATGTGGATTTTTAAGAACCCAAATGATGCTCAATAATTTGGAGAAATGACTAACTTATATTGTAAATTAAGATGGAAAATTAAATAATTCATGTTACACACTAAATGGTGGTGGTTGAAACAAAATATATGTTGAAAGAAATTAAATCCTTAATTTATAAGAAAAACTATAGTAAAGAGGCATTAATTATGATATGAACTATTAAGTTGTATGAAAATTAACTTGAGAAAGTAAAATGGTAAAATGATATGATATTTCAAATGAAAAATTATAAAAAATCGTTTGGATACCTCACATACTTAACCTATGGTAATTATACAGTGTACATTTTATATATTTAATCACTTAAGGAACTCTATGTAAATAATACCATGAAAAGGATATAAATAAGGGTATATTAATGAGTGTATGATCAAGAGGTCCAAATAAGATGAACTAACTCATAATCAATTTAAAGATAAAATCCAATAGCTTTATAGATATGTGAACTATCTCTTAAGCATAGTGGGGTCTTTACTAAATTCTCTACTTGATGTTCCAACTCGAATACCAGAAATCATATAAGATTGATTTTAAACCATAATTAAATACAACAATAATGAAGAACTTTTGGAGGCTTGGGTGGAGAAATTACTTATAAATATGTTTAATTGTGTTAAAGAAATGAGAAATATATATGAAAATATTAAATTAGAGAAAAATAAATTGGATCAGTAGTTGAAATGTCATCAAAAGGCTATCACAATGTGGAAAAATGTGAAAAATAATATAGAGGAAAAGGAATCCATAAATGTGATATACTAAAGTATTCCACAAGAGAGAAAATGTTCTCTCCTATGATTATCTCAAAAGTATTATATATAAGTTTGATATATTAAATAAAGAAATTGAATATCTGAAGAATAAATCAAATAATTGAGTTGAAAAGATTCTTTATTCCCATTCTAATATGTGAAGAATGTGTTATGACATAGATAAATAAGATGGTTCATATCAACACCTAGTGAATGCAATAAAATAATGGTTCAACAATATTATCAAATAAGAACTATTCAAGGAGGGAGTTTTAAATTGTATAAAAAAACTTATTGATAATCATACTTCACTAGAGGAGTTACATTAATATTGGAATAATTATTAGAGACTCTAATTATCATGATGATAACATCATATATGTGGATTATATAGTGTAATTACATTATTATTCCTTAAAAATATATTATTTTTGAGGCTATGAATAAACTATAGATATTCCATGATTCTCAAAACAAAGGGAAGGTTTCAGGTCATCCATATTCATTACTATTAGCACCATCAAGTGTAGATCCTTCCTTAGGTAAATCCTCTTAGGAAGTGTTTCTATGCTATTTTTGTATATTTTATTTTCTTGGTTTAATAATAAAAAATTATAGTTTTTATTTATTTTTTAATTAAAAAATGAGATATAAATATAAAATTAGAATATGAAAATATGAGAATGTGAAGGGTTAACTCATTCCATCCTAAAGCTATAAATTTTAGAAATGGTTATTGTATATGGGTTATTTCATATTCATTGTAATATTTTATTGAACGGAAAGGAGAAATAAATTGTGTGTCATTCTTCCATTAATGAATATAGAAGAAATGTTATGAATTTTAGTGTCTTGTTGTTTTTATTTGTTGATCTACATTATTATTACATTTAATGTGTGTTCTCTCAAATCTCAAGCAATACATGTTTTATTTTAAAACTATCCAAAAAAATTTTAATTGTTTTTTTTTTCATGTAAGAAAAAATATATATGTTCCCTCTTATATTAATTAAAGGCAGAAATAATAAAACCCATTAAAAAATTCTACCTATAATTATTGTAAATAGTGTTTTTTTTTTTTGGTTTTCAATAAAGGAAACTTCCCCTAAAAATAGAATATAGACATTGTTCTCTTCACTACTATGAAAAAAAAACTAGTGCCAAATATTTTTCCAACAAAATGAAACTATTAGAAGATAATGAAACTAGTGAATGTTTTATCCAAAATTTAATTAATGTGGTTATTAATACTTAATTAGATAAATGGAATAAAATAGTGTAGGGTGATATAGATTCACTTTTAAACAAAAAAATAAAGGTAAATGAAATAAATAGACCAAATAAATATAAATGAACAAGGATAAACTATGGAAAAGGGAGATGAAATTATCTCTTTAATTCGTTAGGTAACTAAATCAAAAAATAAAATATAGGAAGACATAGAGTGTAAGAAACATAGAAACCTTACAGAAGTTAAGCTTGGGTGACCTTAAGTATATTAAATCCATGTAGAAGATAGGAGTGAATAAGGATATTTTATATGTTGGTTGATCTTGAATTTTTACATAAAACTATAAATTATAGAAAATTTGAGTGTGGCACTGAAAATTTGGTCCTCTTGCACTGATTTTATCTTTAGAAAGTTTTTAGAGACTTGTATGTGCTTTCTTGAAGATGACAACCATTATTTTCTTCCACAAGAAGATAAAGAAATATTAAGGAGTAAAAATGGGTTAGTGGTTTGATTTGATATATACTTAAATACCCCACTATGCTAAGTGTTGCTTATATACAAATACACTGAATATGGATCAAACATTCATGTAGTTCTCCCACCTAATTTATTTATGAAATTGTGTTGCTTTGATTATATGAATGTGTTGATCCAGGTTTTATGTACACCATAGAATAACAAGGTAGCCTATAATATTTTATGATCTAAATTGAGGTAAAATCCACTCTAGAACATGATTTACAAGTATACAGTCTTTGACAACCTGTTGATGGGATAACTGGTATGGCATGTAGGTTTTTGACAAAGTTTTTGGATGGAGGTGTGGTATTAATAATGGTAGTGAATATATAAATGAAGTGGATGGGAGTTATATATTATAATATAGAGTGGGTAGATCTCAAAACAAACTCAAAAAAGGAGGAAGGGTAAGGCAAAAAAGAAAGATTCTATGGTTTTTAGGAGTCACTTCCCTAGCTAGTTTCTAATAGGACAAGTGCTCTCAAAACCTATGCCTATTGTTAGCAGTAATTAGACACACATAATCAATAATGGTTAATAATTACAAGTAAATAATTATTCATGAAATTCATAGGCCTCAAAAAAATGTTTCTCCTTTTAGGTTAATTATATCACACACAAAAAAACTACATCCAAAACAACACTCATGCACATTTAGAATTATGAATCAATTTGAACTTAATTATCCTAATTAATATAGTTACCAATATTTCAATGGTTTTTTCACATCTATAGATAATTACATCAATAAAAATAATCATTAATCCATTAAAAACTATTACACACTAAGGATTATTGAAATATATAACCAAAAAAGTAACACTAATTATAGAAAAAATGGAATGAAAATATGCAAACACATTTGTTAACAATCAAAATTGATGTTACTTCTGTATTTAAACTTATTTGACACAAAAAATCCATTTTGGATTACAATTGTTTATATAAACTTGGGGAAGGGGTTGCCTCATCCTCCAATTTCATGCAAGATCATTACATGTGATAGTTAGAACATGAGTTCTAAGTGTGGTTAAAAACCGTATAAGAGTCTTTTACAGTTATTATTTGAAAATAGCCTTTGAAAAAGCTATAAAATATGTGAATGTGTATGAATATGAAGGAAATTTTAAAAATTATAGCTTCAACCAAATGTAAACTACAAATATATGCACCATTTTACATAATTGTTTATGCATAAATTCTTGGCCTTTTATAGGTTGTGAGAAAAACCTGTTGAATATTTTTAGATTGGGTAACTGCACTAACTTGGGGGATAAAAAAGGGCCAACCCATGGACATGATTTTTCTAAAATTTCTAAAATGTGAACTTCTATAGATAATTAAAGATGGCTACATTTAGAATTTGAAGATGGTATAAAAATATTAATTGTATCATTTCGAGTTTAACTTATAAAAATATTTTTTTTTGAAAAATGAAAAATGGTTAAGTATAAATAGGTAAAAAATCTAAATTTTGAAGAGGACCTCATATTTTTTAAATAAAATTTGAATTGCACCATTATGTGCAACCTACCATTTTTTAAGCATCGTTTAATATTATTAGAAACCCTTTGGTGAATATTTAGATAAGATCTTCTAGTGTGTTACAAAAAAAAATTATATTTTTTTGATGAAATTTTTTTTTATTAAATTTTAAATTAAGTTTATCCTAAAAATTTACAAAAAAATAGATAACTGTTTGTGTTACCTACCCTAACTACCTCAAAAAAACAATTTTTTAATGTGTGTAGAATTTGGCCTAGTTTGTTACCATATAATTTGTTTTGAATTTAGATCAATGGAAAATAAATTAGATTAACATGAATAGGAATGTGTATGTGAGGCTTGTAGTGGCCTAAAAAAGGGTTTGTTATAAATAAATATAGTTTAAACCCTTGAAATAACCTAAAAAATATAAAAATCATACATTTAGAAAGAGGACAACGTGTTTGTCGTAATGGTAATAATTTTTCAAATTTTGATGTTAAAATCCATAGCGTATTTGATGATTAAATTTAAATTTTGTTGGTTTTTCCTAAAACTCTCAGTCTTGGCTATAGATGCACAGTCCCAAGCCTTTGGCTTGGAAATCCAAGCCATTTTTGAGCATAAAAGCTCAGTTTAAAATTCAAATTTAAATAATACATATGTGTTATATATGTAATAAATAATTCATACATGTTATATAATGTGTATGCATTCCTTTGAAATAAAATGAAAAAAGAAAATTTTGTGTTTTTTGTGGGGGAAAGGTCCCATTATCCTTTCATGTTTCTTATAGGGGAAAGGTCTCATTAGCTTTGGATAGTATATTAAGGTGCTATAACATCACATTAGACTTCAAAAAAATTATCCATTTCAATATTTCATCTTAACTACTTATAACTAAGGTTTCAAGGTATAACACATTATACATTTGAGAATATAACTAATTTTATTATGAGATGTCATAAAATGTATTTCTCAAACCTATGATCAAAACTTAACCTCTAGTGTACTAATCATTATGAATTAGAGTATCAATACTTGAATCTAACTTGGAAAGATGTGATTTTTTACTTTTAATTTTATAGAATAAATCTTGAACAAGTATTAAATATTACATGTTTAGCTTCTGGTGCACTTTAATATTTATATACACTGACATGTTTCATCAACAGAACACATGCTAACAAAAGCCTTGTTTGATAGTTAAAACATGCATAGCTATTGGGATCTTTCCCCTAGTAGGGAAAAGATATACCTTACTACCTTACTTCCTTAAAATCCTACTTTCCCTTAAATTTTGTGTTTATGATTGATATTATCCTACTTGCCTAAAATCCTATTTTACCCTTCTATTATTTCTTTTATATCTTTGACTATACCCCTTTTATTTATAAATTTTGAAATAATCTATTTAAGTGGAAAACCCATTAAATTGAATTATGTATTATAGATAATCTTGTGTAAGTAGAAATAAGAATTGAGCCCTTGGTGAAATAGTACATCTCTTTGATATCTATTTAAATAATGATACATAATGGAGACCAATACCTGTGAATAATGCCTTAGATTGTCCCAAAAACATTCCTAAAATGTGTTGAATAAAATCCCTTAAGTTTCTTCCAAGGTCACTTAGTACATATAATTCAAAAGGTGCATTTTGAGGTCCCAAGTGTAAGTCTAACAAGAGTATTCTATTTTTAAAATTATTCAAGTTTGATTCCCCTAATGTATTCAAATACATTATTCAAATTTTGCCTAAAACTAAGATCTCTTGTGAAGATATGGTTAATCCTCCATTTCATGCACCTCCTTCATGTCTACCCCTCCATCACACATGGGACAACCATCAATCACTCCATCCATTCACATGTCATTTGAAGAGTGTGACTTTGCGACGGACTAGTCCTAACTACACCATGGATGCAACAACCACAATCTTAAAAAAAAGATAGATAATAATTGATGCTTATCAATACTATAGAGTTCTATACCTTACTATATAATTAGGATGGAAAGATATGTATGTAAGATGATGGACCTACAATGTATTCAAGTGTAAAATTCTTAAATATTTTGGTCAATTTGGGTATATGTTTTGTTTTGTATAAGATGTGATTTTGAGCTCAATTAACTTGAAATGGTCACATGTAGCCATTAGTGATGATGTGGTTTTAAGATGTTTTAAGATGTCATGCATCTAGTGATGAATGCATAGCTTATAAAATATCTAAATACACTACCTAGGAATTTTTTTTGAAACCATTAATGGATGACATAGACCTAGCATTGACCAAGTATGACATATGTATAATCTACCCCAACTCAAAATCTATTGAAATTATTCAAGATACATTAAACATATGACAATGTCCCCTAAATTTGAGACCTTCTTCACTTCAAGGATGATGTTGAGTAGAATGACCCAATAATTATTCATGTGGATTATGAATTGCTCACCTAATATAGATGGTTGATGAAAATTGAATACTAGTGTGCACGCCCTTGTTCAAGGTTTCAAAATTATATACATTTTATACATATATCTTCAATCATCTTTTTCATATTTCATTTTAATGAGCCTAAACCTTATGATGTGAATTTAAATAAATTAGTACATGTCTCATAATCCTTTCTCTAGCTTGGGATTTGAGGTTAAGCCTTGCCAATTGTTAAATTGTGTTCTCTCCTATGTGTAGGACTTAATATGAATGTAAGTTTTGGGATCTCTAAATGTAATTCAAGGTAGATGGATATAAATAATTTGAATACATACATGTATAAAATTTAAAACATTCAATGCTCACTTAATTCAGATGAGACCTTAAAAGGCTCTACATGAAAATTTTCATATAGTAATGTAAGTCAAAGGATTGCACCATGTGAATTATTTACTATACATGAGTTGATTGGATCAATGTCAATCTCTAAACATTATTGTATTCTATGTATGTATGATAAATTTATGAATAAGCCTTAGTTGGATTGGTTGGATTAGTGATGTAACATGTCTAAGTATCAAATATGTACATATCTAACAACTCTAACACTTTTCTAGGTGTACTAGACCTAAACATGTGGAAATATTTGATTGGATTAGGCATCTTGAGGCTCTAAAAAATATAATTCTTTTAGGATAAGTGATAATTAGATCTATAACACAAATATATGTATGTAAAAGATAGACACGTGCATACATATCTAATTATATCAAGCCTCACAAGGATTTGATAGCTTGCTCTTTAACACTTTTAGGACCTAACACCTCTAATAATGTTGACACTTTTGAGCATGTATGAGGTACACATGGTGATATATAATTAGATTTGGCCTCCTAGGGCATTATCAACTATAAAAATTCAAAGACTTAAATCATTTATAATAGATTTAACACTTTTGGGTGTATGAGGTACACACATGACACAATAAGGTGTAATTATAGGTGAAATTCATTTGAGGAGGTATGGGAGGCCAATTTGAACCCCTTATTGACATAATTGAAAGATCATGATATATATGATTTGGAACAAAATTAAGTATGATTTTATTTATCATGAATTGAACTAATTAGTCGATTGGTTTAATCAGGGACATGATTTAGGAAAAATTGAGCCCTTAAACCTAATTTATGACCCAATCCATTATATAATCTAGATGTAACATGTATAACTTAACTGACCCTAATTTAATCAAAAATGTAAATAAAAATGCAAATGTGGTGAATTTCAACCCATTGAACCTAAATTTGAGTGTATAATGTGATTAAAAGGGCTAAATTAGGTCACATTTCATGACATGTTGATTATAAACCCTAATTTTATCACTTGAACATGTATGTAGTTCCCCTAAACCCTAATTTCATGACATATACACATGTACAAACCAATTACACTAAACCCCAAACCCTAAATCCTAATTTTATAAAAAAACACAACCCCTAAGTTCATTTATTTCATCACAAATGCATAAATTCATGAATGTGATTAGTGTTAATTTGTGAACCTATTATTCATCTAGTTTGGTAAGGACCTATGATGGGGTTTTAGGAAAAAATAGCTTAATTCATCTTACATGTCGAGCCTTATTTCATCATTCATTATTCTTATTGCCTCATAGTCTTATCAAGAGTTTTATTACATCATGCATTAGAGATTTATGCATCATATTGGGGATTTATGCATCATATTGATCCTTATTGAATCATATGATATCCTAATTACATCATATTGAGCCTTTTTTAGTCATATAATAGCCTAACTACATCATATGATAGCCTAAATACATCATATTGGAGATTTATTTCATTATATGATAGTTTTATTACATTAGGTGATAGTCTTATTACATCTCATGATAGTTTTCTTGCATCATATGATAGTTTTATTACACCATATTGAGCCTTATTTCATGATATGATAGTGTTATTACAACATTTGATAGTTTTATCACATTATATTAGGGATTTATTCATCATATTATAGTCTTATTTAGTGTTATTTCATCATATTATAGTATTATAATGGAAAAAAATGTTTTAATATGAGCGTTTTTGCTTGTTTGTATAGTATATGCCTATACTTCAAAGAATGCTTAAGAATTATAGGAACACGTACACATTATATAAATGTATACACATTCCTATAACATTTACATGTTATTTTAGCTACAAATAAAAACTCACTTTTTGACATCTATTTTTAATGATCGAGATTGTTGTCCCCACAAACACTCCCTATGTACTCTATGTACTTTCTTGGTTGTAGTTTTTTTTGACCCCAAATTTGAAGTACTTTATTGGTTGATTTTATCAAAATGGTCTCTAGTTCATGTTCAAGGAGGAGGAAGAATTCTAAAAACAAAACATTGAAGTAATTAGTAGAGTTTAGAGAAAAAAACAAGGTACAAATGCAAGCAATTTGTTCTAGACAAGGTACAAACACTAACCCTGATGAGACAAATGCCTTAGATAATGAGCCAATTAACAATAATCAATTCAATAATGATGAAATTTATAATAATTAGTTTAATTATGATGAAATTCAAAATAATTAATCTAACTATGATGAAATTGACAATATAAAATTAGATATTATTAGAAATTCACATTAAAAGTTTAAAGTTTTTGATTATGTTGATGAAGAGCCTATGCATGATAATTTACCCACAAACAATGAATAAATTTTAATGGAATAAAATAATGATGAAATTAATAATGAATAAAATTTCATGGAAACACATAATGAATAAACAAACAATGAATAAAATTTCATGGAAACATATAATGATTTTGAAACACCCTCTGAATATATTCCACCAATAACAACACCTCCAAGAATTTTGCATAGCAAAAATAAATACTTAATTGAAGTTTATAAAAATATTTTGACACCAATTCATAAAAAAATGTCTAACTTCCATTCAAAAGGATTGGCTCAATAAATTTGGGATAATTTTTTTCATAGATTCAAGTATGATAGTCAAAGATGTAGATTATTTGTTTCATTGATGAAATTGCTTAAGATGAGACCTATAATGTACACATTAAGACTAAGAACATCTAACATGGATAATGATAATAATGAAAATGAAGATTTTTTTTTAAATCTACATGATTCATATCATATTGTATGCCCAAAATCATGCAATAAAGATTGTAATGTTGCCTATTGTATAATGAAAACTTATGCAGTAAGTGCTGAAATAGGGAAAAAATGATTGATTTCAAAAACAAGTCAAAAAATTAATATAAATATAAAAATATTAATGAAACCAATTAAAAGACATGAAATAATTAATGAGCCTAGTATGAAAGAGCCCTATTCATTCTTTGGTATACTTCCATGAAAGGACAAGACTATAGTCGATGCTTTGAGAGAGTTACTTGCACGATTTTGGAAATATAATACAAGAGTTTTGCCCAATATAAGAGATGTAGTGAAAAGAAGAGTTGGTTCTTATAATCATCAACCAAATCCAAAACATTTCTTTGATATGACTCAAATACAATTATACTCTAAGTTTTTTGGAAAAAATATCCACAAATTACTATTAGCTAGAGACTTTTTTAAATGGTCAAACCTTTATATGTAAAAATAAATCACACATGCACCACTTGTTCTAGGCAACATGTTGAATTTTCAATACACTATGATTTTTTTCACCACACTCATTGTACTTTACATAATACTAACATTTTTCAAGAGTGTGGCATAGAATTTCTACTAAAATCAGCCAAGGAATTTATTTCAAGTATATTTTATGAAAGACTAGATGGACAATTATTTTATAAGAAAATATGTTTGGATGGAAATTACAACGTTTATGGTGGATTGAAAAAATTAAAAAAATGTATCCATGAGGAGTGTACAAGTTCAATTAGATAGGAATAATTTGGTTTGATCAAATACAAATCCATGACTTATCAAGTAAAATATGCAAAATAATCTAAAAGGTGTGAGCTTGTTGTAAAAGAGATACCTATTTCAGAATTTATGGTCAAATTCATGGAAAAAAATGTTTATGAGTATGTAAGGCACACACATATAGATAAATGGTTGGATGAACATTTAAAGATAATAAAGGACACATTCCCACTTGATTCTATTGTTTTAGTAGTCATATTTATATAAAATTACACATTAAAACCATAAATAGAAGTTCAATCATAATATTACAACTCAACACAAATTTCCATATTCATGCATATAGCATTCATGAATGCATCTGATTGTATAGAGGAAGATCAAAAAATATTAAGGGAGTACCATTTCTACATTATTAATGACCGATCACATTTTATAGATATGTGCAAGGTTATTTTGATAAGTTCTATGGACAGTTGACTCAGAGGAATATTAATTTCAAAAAACATTACACTTGATTAGACAATTACACATCATAATTCAATAATGCACAGATGTTTTATTGGTTGAGTAGGATTAATTTTACCACTAGTGTAAAACATATTTAGATTTTTACTAAGGCTAGCCGTGGAAAAGGAGATCATGATGGTGTTGGAGCATGTATAAAAAGAGCCATTGCAAAGGAGGAGTTAAAATATGACAATGTTGCTAATTTGATTGATGAAAAAACTATGGTTGACTAGTGTAATGAGATCATATGTCATGGTGGTCAAGCAAATTCTACTATTAATAGACATTTTTGGTTAATAGAGGAAAAATTATTGGAAAACTATGAGGATTGTATGACTCTAACAAGTTCAAGTGAGCTCCACTCATTTCATAGCTCAAATGTAGGTTCTTGGACTATTCATATGTGACACTTGGCATGCTTTTATTTTTCATGCATGGACTTTGTTTGGAATGAGTTTGAGTCATAAGAGTGGGTTTATTATTGAAGTTCCAAACCTATAATTCCAATCAATAAATATCAAGTTCCACTAGCATTGTAACTTACAGACATGACATCCTCACATGACTTTGATCATATATCCAATCTAGTACAAATAGGTAGAAGATTAATCTTTATGTTTTATTTATTCTCATAATCTATCTTCATAATGTCATTAAATTTTTTTTTATTATGCAATCCATTTTTTTCAATTATTTTAGATGAGGAAAATGAAGAGGGAAGATATTACTACTTATGTTTATGTGTAGATGGAAAGAAAAAATTGACTTCCTCAATTATAGATGGAGAAAACATTGATTATCCCACTGGATTTGTGGTGGTCACTAAACTTGGATTTGATGATATCATATAAAAAAACAAATGTATGGTTTTTTGAAGACTTTGAAATTCATAGGAAGATTCTACACTTTTAAAATTTGGTTCTTGTAATGAATATTCAATTGCAAAAATATCATGGGAGGCTAAGAAACAAGAATCTATGGAAAGTTCCTGAGTTAGACCATGAATCTATTATTGATAATATCAAAATTAGAGAAGATAAAAGTGGTTAATTGGATTAAAATGCATAGGAATGTTGACTTTTAAAATGTAGATGTAATCAATTTTACCAAATGTTTTTGATATTGTAGGTAGTATAGGCATAAATTTCATCTTTAATTACTTAATAACATTTTTTATAGGTTAGTGGTGCCAAATCAGCTTCCACCTTCATGTGATTGGAATTGTTAGTAAATAATTTCATATTATTGAACCTAATATACGATTACTAAAATTACTTGGTGTTTCTACACTCCTTAACAATTGCTCATGACAAGTTTATTTCTCCTTATAGCCTTCCAAACACATTTGTTGTCAGTGTTTTCATGCTCTAGAATAGTAGTGAAAATGCACTTATAGGTGGAAGTGGGTGTCACAGTTTTTATAACATGTGTAATTTAAATATATAGATGAATTTAAAGTAGTGGATTTTCACCTACTGGTCCTTAAGGCAAAGTTGTTAGTTAGAGGTCACGAAGTTATCCCTACACTACCAAAAAATTACATTTTAGGACCCTTTACTACAGCTTATACCATGGATTTAGCTTAGAGGTTATTTAAAATAAATTTAGGTGAAACTATAGGACTTTACCCCACACACAAGGAATCTTATGGTTCCTCCATACGACTTACAATTTTGGTTTTATGAATGCTTGAACTTAGGCTAAAATCAACATCTTTTTTGTATTAAGAAGGGTGTTCTTGAGCCCAAAATGGGTGGTGGGTCTATCATCTGGGATAGATGTGAGGTCAATAACCTATTATTAGATGTTATTAACCCATTTTGACATGTTTTAAATGTCAATTTTCATCCAAAAAGCATGAAAAATTGAGTTCTTGGATTGTAGCTTCAACTTTGACAACATTTATTGTAAGTGTTTTCGTACTCTGAAATAGTAGTGAAAATGCACTTGTATGTGCAAGTGGGTGTCATGGTTCTTAGAACACATGTATTTTTCCAATATATGTGTGTTAAAAGTGGTGAATTTTCACCTTTCATTCCCGAAGGCAAATTTTCTAATTGGAGGTCAAGAAGTTGTCTTTTCACTACCAAAAAGTTACATTTTAGGACCCTTTACTAAAACTTCTACCATGCATTGATCTTAGTGGTGATTCAAAATAGATTCAAGGCAAAATTATATAAATTTACCATGCAGATGAAGGATATTATGGTTTATATATATGATGTATATTTTTGGTTGTATGCATGCCTGAAGTTAGGCTAAAAATCAACATCTTTCTTGTATTGGGAAGGGTGTTCTTGAGCCCATAATGGGTGGTGGCTTTGTTTTCAAAACCATATGGGAGGCCAAGAACTTGATAATATATGTTATTCACCCATTTTATCATGTTTTAAATTATATTTTTCATCAAAAAGCACCAAAAATTTGAGTTCTTCGATCATTGCTTCAACTTTGACAATATTTGTTGCAAGTGTTTTCGTACTTTGAAACAATAGTGAAAATACACTTATAGGTGGAAGTGGGTGTCACAGTTGTTGGAACACATGTAATTTTAATATATAGATGTGATCAAAGTGATGTATATGCACCTAATTGTATTGAAGATAAAGTTGCTAGTTACAGGTCAAGAAGTTATCTCTTCACTGCCAAAAAGTTGCATTTTAGGACCCTTTACTACAACTTCTATCATGCATTTCCCTTAGAGGTGACTCAAAGTACATTTAGAGTGAAAATAGAGGAATTTACCATGAACACAAATTATCTTATTGTTCCTCCATATGACTTACAATGTTTTTTAATTCATGCTTGAATTTAGCTTAAAAATCAACATCTTTCTTGTATTGGGAAGGCCATTCTTGAGCCTTGAATGGGTGGTGGGTTTGTCATCTAGACTAGATGGGAGGCTAAGAACCTATTAATAGATGTTATTAACCAATTTTGGCATGTTATAAATGCCATTTTTCAACCAATAAGCACTAAAAATTGAGTTCTTATATCATAGCTTCAACTTTGACAACATTTGTTATTAGTGTTTCTATGCTTTGGAATAGTAGTGAAAATGCACTTGCAAGTGTAAGTGGGTATCATGGTTATTTTAACACATGTAATTTATCTATATTTATGTGATCAACGTTGTGGATTTGCACTTACTAGTCCCAAAGGAAAATTTGCCTCTTCACTACCAAACATTTATATTTTAGGACCCTTTACTGCAACTTCTACCATGTATTTATCTTAGAGGTGATTAAGAATATATTTAAGGTGAAATTATATGAATTTAACACACAAAAAAGGTATCTTATGGTTCCTCCATATGACTTACATTTTTGGTTTTATGCATGCCTAATGTTAGGCTAAAAATCAACATCTTTCTTGTATTGGGAAGGGTGTTCTTGAGCCCGAAATGGGTGGTGAGTTTGTCATCTAGGCTAGATGGGAGGTCAAGAACATGGTATTATATGTTATTTACCCATTGGGACATGTTGGTAGTGCCATTTTAAGCCAATAATCACTAAAATTTGAGTTTTTATACCATAGCTTCAACTTTGATAATATTTGTTATCAGTGTTTTCATGCTCTAGAACATTAGTGAAAATGCACTTGCAGGTGGAAGTGGGTGTTATGTTTATTTTAACATGTATAATTTTCCTACATAAACATGCTTGAAATGGTGGATTTGTGCTTTCCATTTCTAGAGGCAATGTTTCTAGATGTAGGTAGAGGATATTATGATAAATTTTTTATTGAGGAGTAGAAAGATGGATTAATTATACGAATCCACTGAACTTGTACCCACAAACACTCTTTGTACACAACATATAAATTTAAAAATATGCAATGAAAATTATTATAAATAAATATATGGATTACCTAATTAAAGTGTTAAAGGTGGTTTGGAGGTTGGGGCAAGTCTATGGGAGTAAAAATGGCCAAACATCAATCCCAAAGAAGCCTAAAACCCTAGTGGGATAAGTTTATAATAGAGTGTAGTTGTTAGGCCTAGTATTTGAAGGCAACAATGGGCAATAAGTGGATAATTTGGAAGAGTGGATGTCTAAGCTTCTAAAAACTATTGTTTAATATTGAAATAAGTATTATATGTGTGAGAGTGGAATCAAGAGTGAGAAATAAGGTCATAGGGGAAAAATAATTTTCAAGAACATGAATTAGGCCTAATAGGCCTTATATTCCTACTTGGGAAAAAGTAGGAAATAGGTACAAGGAAGACTTGGGGCATTCAATGAAGGTTGGTTGGCGGCATATTTGAGGATATGGTAGGAGGTTGGAATCTATTATATTTGACTCTGAGTGTATATAGATGAGCATCAAGTAATCAAGTACATTAAAACCAAATGGAATGATTATTTTTAGAATTCTCCTCAATTATTTAAATCACAAACTAAGGCAAAATAGGATGATGACTCATTTGTCAAATTTGACTAAGAACACTTGTCACTAACTTTTGCCAAATTGGGCCTATAGGCCAAAATATGTCAAATATAATCAAGAGGATAATTGTGACCTACTCTACCCATTAAATATATTTTTGTGGATTTTTTATAGTGAAAATTATTCACTATTTTAGTATGTTCAACCTTATGTCAAATCACGATCAACATTGGAGCCTACCTTATGGAAAATAGTTAGTTTGGGGCATATAAAAGTTGATTAAAAGCATAAAATTTGACATGAATGGTCTCCATGAAATATTAAAACATCACATGCCATCATAAATCTTTTGTAAAGAGTGAAAGTGCCCATTATTTTGACATAGTCCTATTGTATTAAAGAAGGCAACCATGGAAATTTCTAGAAGTTTTATCAGTTTTGGATGACAAGAAGAATTTTAGGCCTTGGAGAGATATTAAACCCAAGAAATATGATGTTATAAAAATCTATTGTCTTATATAAGTGATCATATTCACGGTTTTCATGCAAAAGTTTTAAGAAAGATAATTTTTGGCATGACAAATGCATGCAAGCAACTCAAGGTAAATTATGGTAAAAAAGGGTATATACAACAAATTACATATCCAAATAAATTAAAAATTGGTATTAATGACATAATATACCAATATATAATTTTTGGAAGGTCATATGACAAGTATAAGTGATCATTGTTTTGTCATAGTCCCCTCCATGTCTCATAATGGTCAGTATTCATGTAAGCTTACTTTTTGGAGTTTTAAGATGTGTTTAAGGGTTAAAATATTAGATAAGTATTTTAGAAGTATTTCAATATGTTTTTAAACATATTAAACACTTTTAAATGGTGTTCACACTCCAAACATCATGCAATCCCCATAGGCATGCGTAAATCCCCATATGTAGTCTTAAAGGCATAAAACAAAGTTGGTTTTTTTATAATTACAAAGGTGTTATGGGATGTTTTAGATGAAATTAATTTTTTTTAAACAAAATAATATCAATGGTAATGTTAAATTGGTCCTTTGGAGAGTATGTACATGTCATGGGAAACCCTAGATTAGCAAGATTTAGGCATTTCTAAGAGATTTGACCACGGGAGTTTAATGAAACTTTTTAATATTTCTCCCCTATAGTTTTTCAAGGTGAATAAAAAGTTTTTAACCTAATATTTTATTTATGTGTATTGATTCTAGGATTGAGGGTTTGGAATAGGGCTAATTATGCCTAAATGAGGGTAGGGTAATGAATGAAGTGATAGCTAGAGGTAGAGTTGGGCTATGAAATTTTACATAGACATGAAAAAGAATAAAGTGTACCTATAAATGTCATTATAGTCTCTTAATAAATCATAACATTTATGTAAAATTTAAAATATAATTAAAAAAGGATACAATCCTTGAGAGAGCATTGTGTCTATAAGGAGTGGAATGAGAGTATGTTATTGCTTGAGTACTTGAAGGGGGATATACCAAGTAGTTTATCATCATATAAGACCATATGTGACAATAGATTGAGATCTTGAAACATAGACCAAGATTTGGTCCTTGTGCCCCAAAGAAGGTGCCTAGGAAGAAACTAGAAAGAGATTGAGATGAAATTTGTGAGTGAGACATGAATGGAATGAGGTAGAATATGTATGGACAGAGGTAAATTCCATCAAAGAGGTGTTACTAAGAGTACAAGGAATAATTACTAGGTTTAATAAGCTAAATTAATTACTAGGTCTTATTTGTAACTTTATCCTAATACGTTATCTCAATCTTAAAAGATTTGTAATCTTTAAGAATACTTCAAAACCAATCATTTATAATAATCTGAACACAAGTGATTCAAAAAATATTTAATTCATTGCTTTTCTTAAATATTCATTTAAAAAATAATAATTCTATGTATAAGCTCCATAAATAGGCATACAATGTCAATAATACATGCATTGCCATATAGGCATACAAAAAATTACTTCATGTCTAACAACATATTATCTAATGTCAAGTGAATAAATCATATATGTATTTATAATTCCAAAAATTCATACATTGACATATAGGTATACAAAATATTAAACCATATACAACATCCTAATCATCAAATAGTCTCCTTCTATTTGCCTTCTTCAAAGAAGACTCTCCTTGGGATGCACTGCTTGTAGATAGAGATATCCCAAATGCCTTGGATTTATCTAAGGTTCAACTACGAATAATATGCTCATATCTCACTTACAGTCAAACCTATTCAAATACATAAATTATTATAAAATTATAAAGTGTACATGGAACCATGTTAAGAAACTCATGTTTTTAACTATAATAAAAAAATCATATAAACATCTACTTACTGCAATCTCATGGTCCTCCTCAATTTTACATGGATGCTCGATTGGGTCAGTGCCAAGTTTAGCTAGATGAAAAGGTGTGTCAAATGATGAATAAACATGAGGATATATCATTGTATTCATCAAAATTAGACTATCAAATGTCATATGATAGCCCTACATACATAATACATTCATGCATATAAGTTATATTTGCCAAAATATATAGTAAAATTACTAAAACAAAAGTACTAAATTAGAAGTAAATATACATACCTCAGTGAGTTCCTATGTGAATGACATTTTAGTAGCCATTGCTAAGTCTTTCTTGATTCATAGTGATGGAGGAGTGTCCACCCTAGTCATTAGCTGAACAAACAACCTAATAATTAATAACTTGGGCAATTCATTGATTAAACAAGTTGCTAACAAAATTATTCTTGCATATAGTCCAAGATTCAACTATAGTCAAAGAATTTGATTATTTAGTTATAAAATTATATATAAGGTTAACTAAGTAACACATAAGAGTGTCAATAATATTCTTTTTAGGAATCTAATTGTTCAAAAAATGGTAAAATCCTATTTGTCTACAATCTTTATTCTTGGAAAATTTATAGTTTGTAAACTAACAAATTATGTGCCTTATGTTTAGTCTTAAAAGTTGTTAATGTGGGATTTGTATGGGATAAATGGGTCCTTAAATATGTAATTAGTTTCTATTGAATATCTATTAGATGCTCCCAAAAAGAAGCTTTACCCAAAAATAGGAATAGTAGAAGGTAAAGCTAGAAAGGTCTATGTGAGGGGTATGTAGATAGACAATTTGAGTTAGTAACATGACCAATGATGTAGATACATAGTGATAAGAATATAGAAGGATTGATTTGACTAATATTATCATTGTTATTTGATTGGGCCAAAGGACTTACGGAATGAGTTATGAATGGATGAAGGATAACCTTGAAAGGAAGGGATATAGATAGAGTTTGGTAAAGAATTTGATATAGCTATGCATTAATGGATATATATAAGACCTCTATCAAAACTATATATAGTAGGTATTTGGGCCCACTAAGTAGGTGGTGGTAATAAACTACTCAACCCTATCTATCTATATGGGGTTGAGGTCCCTTATTTATATATGGTTATAAGGCCTATGCTATATACATATAGGTTATAGTTGACATTCAATGCTCTCCCAAAAAGCCAATGGGATATAATGGACATGATCCAAATAAATTAATGGAATTTACTAGGTAAAATAGGATCAAGAGGTTATACCACCTAAATTTATAACTCCATAGATAGAGATGACACTATTATGCCTAGATGGAATCAAGATGGGAATTGAATTTATAGCTATAACCATTTTGGATATTGATCATAAAGATTGAACTTATATATGTGATTAGGATAAGAAGGAATAAAATGCTTGGTTATGAGGCCAGTATTTAAAAGAAAGGAGTGGTGCGCAAGACATGTTATGCTCGAATGGGAAATTGATATCAATATATTGTACCAAACATTTTTTTATCAAATGAATTATATATATATATATATATATATATATATATGTATAACCAATACTACTAATTTAGATTGACGTACTATGGAAAATACATATAATGGGACAACAAGTGAATGTTCAACTCGCTATATTGGTTATTGAAAACATAGTTGAGATGGAAGATGAGTTTCTAACAAGTTACACCAATCTATGTTAAAACATCAAACAATAAAAAGTCCAACCAAATTATATTAGGTATTTTATAGTTTCTTACATAAAATCTACCAAGGATGTAATTAAGGTGTATGAATTTAAATCTAGAGTATAAAAGATTCACTTGAAATTTTACCTCTATAAATGTATATGGTGTCGTAATAACACAAATAGATGTAGTAGCCTGGGTTGGCCCACTACCTAGTTGTGATGTTGAAGGCAACATCTCCTCCTAGAACACAAAAAAATACATATATATTATTTAATTTAAACATGTAAATTAGTTTTTACCTTTTTAATTTGTAAATAAAACTTAAAAATTTAACATTAAATTTATATAAAATATACATGCATATGTGTAGAGACTCCCAATGTATCTGAACCAAATGTGTGTGGTAATAACTCATCAGTCAAGACCATATCCTTCAAGCCCCTTGAATCACAAATGTCATTATCTAAAGGTCTAGTGCATATAACACCACAACATCTACATGGGTGGTGTTGGGTATGACCACTAACTATATTATCTCAAGCATCTATCTTTGAAAGTCTACTCATATGATGAATGAGTGTATCAGTAAGTTCACTAAGAACATGTAAAGTGTCTAGCTACACAACCTATGTTACCATAGAGGGAATCTATAGATGAAGTGTCTTTTGGGTAGGGATCCTTGTAGGCCAATTAAGTGCATGATGTGCACCTAGTCAATCCTATGTGAAGCATGTCCCTCAGCCCTGAAACTCACCATAGTCAAAGTAGTTTAGAATTTGATTAAGAACAAAACCAAAATAAAATTTCCTCAAAATGTACAAAGAGACCTCATGCTTATTACAAGGGGGATATTCAAACACCATCCACCATCGATCAAAAAAATGGGGCTTAATCGAATCATGTTGGCATCAGTGAATTTGGAAATATTTGGTCATTATGGTAAATGGGGCATTGGTGGTTAGGTTGATAAATAAGGCATAAATTTAATATTTTATTAAATTTTTGCCCTTCACCTCTAATTATAATAATTTTTCAACATATTAACCCCTAAAACTATCCTTATATGACCTTCATCTATCAATTTGACTCATTATCAAGTCAACTCAACCTAATACTAACTCTAGGTTATTGGCCAAATAGGTGCGAAGGGTGTTTATGGAAGTGGGATCTATCATTATCCTAATTATTTTCTTAATTTCAATTTTTCTCTCCACTATGTAAGCAAATATATCCTCCTAGATGCATGTGGGATTTAGGGACACTACTAGAGGGTTAGGAGGGTTGGGTAGAAGGTTAGGCAGAAGATCATGTAGAGGGTTAGGAGGAGCATGCTGAATTATTAAATAAAAATTAAAAAAATAAACTAAATGCAATTTGCATTCAGAAAAAATTATCTAATCTAAAAAAAACATACCTCTTCTTTATGGCAACATCATCAATCTAGAATATGGAGGACAAACATAAATCTTATAGAGCAAATGAGATCTTGCAGGGAAAAACGTGAATAAGAATTAGCAAAATGTGAATGGAAATAATGGGGGATGAGGGTTATTTATTATTTTATAGTTTCAATAATGTGTACACATTATTTAAACTTATAGGAATGCCTATGCATTCCTATAATGCATACTTGTTGCTACTATTTTACATAACACATATGCATTGTTGTTATAATGCATACATGTTATGGTTTAAGAATCCTAAGCCATAATGCATATGAATTATAATAATAATGTGTATGCATTATGTTATAATTCATACATGTTATGGGTTATGTCCATGGAATTATCCCCCAACTCTGTGCACATACCTGATTAGACTCCTTCAAATAGAACTCAGACATGTATCAAAGACAAGTATCTTTTTATAAATCTCTTAGAACCAATGAAACTATTGAGATAAGAATAATCTAACATAACTATGCATTGCATGTCGTTCATGCTTCTTACTAATTCTGATGTTTAAAATTTCCACCTATGACTCACACCATTAGATCTTCTGCATGATCGAATGTGAACATGCCACTCGATAGATTCGTGGGATTTTTTAGTACCTTTATAATCCTAGCTTAAATTTTTTTATGCCACTTGGTAGCTTTGCACTTGTCCCAAGGCCTTTTAAAAGTCCCTATTGATCTCACACCATTGATATTCATATACTAGGCTCCCGCACACTATTAGATCTATATGTACTAGGATCCATAATGTTGTCACTTGGCACTCTCACTAAGATTTTGAAAAAAAAATTATTGTTGTGCTGGATTTTGCACCATCAAATCTTTGGTATGTGAGTTAATTTAGACCATATATCTTGGTTTTCAACTCTTTCACTCCCATAAGCTTAAAATTTATCATTTATAGATTGGCTCTTTCAAACATAAACACAAAAAGTGACTTAGCATATATATAAAAAAGTGATTGACACATGGGTGGCACTTGTCAATTTTACAGGGATTTTGGTCTATTCCAAAAAATGTTGAACGTTTTCTATGTGGGTCCATTGTTGTGGGATTTTTATTTCAATCAAAATATCCATAGTTTATTTCTATCAAGGGAATTATTTCAGACATAATGTCCATAATAATTCTCTTGAAGTCCCAATTTTATCAAATAAAATGTCCAAGGTAATAAGTCTAATGGATGATTCTATCAAGAAAAATGACCATGGTAAAAAAGGTTGAGGTTATGTCTATTTCATCAGGAAAAATTGCCAATACATAACCTCTAAAGGAATTAGTTTAGGGAAAAACTCCCAAAATAATTAGTCAAGGATAAAATTCCCAAAGGATAGGATCGTAGGGTAAAATACTCATGACAATTATCCCTAACGTTAAGTATAGAAGGTCCAAAGGGTCTACTTCATGGTCAAAATGCCTAAAGGGTCTACTTCATAGGGTATGTTTTGGTGGGGAAGGGTCCTAGGATAAAAGTCCTAAAGGGTAGGTCTGAAGGTCAAGGGCCCAAGACAAAAGTCCTAAAGGGTAAGATGTTTTAGACAAAATGTTTAAAGGGTTAGCTACACAAAGTAGAAAGAGAAAAATATCTTGGACAAAATGTTTGAAAGAATGGTGCAAGGGAAAAATTCTCAATACAAAAAGGCCAAAGGGTAGGTTCGAAAGGGTTGAAGGGAAATTTTGTGAGGAAAAATGGCCAAAATAAAAGATCCAAGGGTAGGTTACATAAAGCGCAAAGGGTAAGATGTCTTGAACAAAATGTCTGAAAGAATGGTTGTTAGGTAAAATGTCTAAAGGAATTCTATTGGATCAAGGAAATGTTGTGGGAAAATTGTATCGAACAAATTTTTTGACATAATAAATTTGAAGACCAATTGTTACAAAACAAAAGTTCCAAAGATAAAAGCTTAAAAAAGAGAAGTCAAAAAAACCCAATGGAGACAATGTTAGTAGAAGTTCCTGGTTCAACATAACATGTTAATTATTAGGATAGATAAGTTTTATTAGTATGCACAAGATAGTGTAGATAATTCATATTTACCAAAAACATGACATAAATGAGTGATTTTGTGATTAAAAGAAAATAATATTAACCAATTTTTTTAGGTTTACAGAGCATTCAAATTACTTTAATATAGATTAAACCAAATCATTAAACATGATAAAACATATGATGAATAACATAATAAATAGGATAGGTAACCATAACCAAAAAATTTGTATTGATCTCAGAAAAAGCTCGTCAAGATATTCATACAATCATACATATTTATAGTCACTATAGTTCCTGACTATTCATATTCTTCTTTGTACATTGGCACCAAAATGAGGAGACTATTCATCTTCTATCCTTTCATAAGCTGAGAGGATAGGACAAAATACATGTAGTTGACAATTTCATATATAACACATGAATATTAAAATAATATCCTATGAATCTTTTCTTATATGGTTTTATTCTTCCAATAGACAAATTACATAAATCTGGTAAAGATAAGCATAAAAACATAAGCCCAATATAATAATCATAATACAAATATAGTTTAGTAAAATAATATCGATGCCATTTTTCTAAAGAATGAAAAAGACCAACAATTAATTTTATCTGAGATTTTGCATAAACATATAGAAGAGGGACTCAAAGCCAATAACATAATCTAAAAAAGTGGGTCCCCATTTTTGTAAATAAAGAGGGGATGTTGGGTACAACAAATGGTGATCACAAGGGTAATACTCTTGAGTATTCAAGAACCCAAAACATCTTTGAATTAATCATGATGTGTTTCATATAAGAATAATTAAATAATAAACATGAAATAGACTCCTAAGTTACTTCACACAGCATACTTGCCTTCTAGTTTCCTAGATTTGTGTGTGTCAAAATGTGTAATTCATTTAACCCTAATGTGATGAGTTTTTTAAAGGAATTAATGGGGATGCAGGTTTTGTTCTAATATCTCTCTAAATCTCATTAAATCAAGAGAATCTCAAACATTACTCTACTACCAGGTATGCATCCATAGCCCCAACAGAGATACCTTGGGATCCTTCTCCTTCTCTTTCCATTATTTTATTTTAGTCATGATGCATGGTACATTGACCTTATTTCATCATGTGATCCTTTTTTATTGATTGGTTCTTTTATTTTTTTGTTTTCTTTATTTGTCTTCTTGAATGGAAAGAGAAGAGATGGAACCCTAGTGAGATGGAATAATTATAAAACAAATTATTACTAGAATGTCCCTGTTATCTACACCTATACCCTAAATTTCCATCTATAATAGGTATTTAATGTGATAAGTGCATTCAATATAATAAAACAAGAAAATTTTCTAACTTTGTATGAATTACTCTGAGATCAACTTTCACAACTTGATAAAAGTATTTAATTATGACACGATCCAAAAAAATATATGATTACATACCTTCATCCTAAAGATTCAAAACATAAAAATACACCTAATCTATAAACTAGTTCAAAAGTATCAACACTTTAATTTTCCCCTTTTCTAAAAGTCATAAGCTTAATTGGTTTAGATTTTAACTTTTTTATAGTCAGAACAAACATAATTTTGATCACCAGAGAAAGCAAATAATAACTAATCGAAGAAAACAAGTAACTAATAAATGGAATCAATAAACTCTAATCTAGAAAGCAAAATACTAAAAGTAGGAAAGATTAATATAGAAAGCAAGGAAACTAATCTATGAAAGCAAAATACTTAAAGTAGGAAATATTAATCTAGAAAGAAAGGAAACTAATCTATGAAAGTAAAATACTAAAAATAGGAAAAATTAATCTAGAGAGCAAGGAAACCAATCTAAGAAAGTAGGAAATCTAATCTAATCCTATAGATACATTCATCTACTTCATCAGTCACTAACATCAATAGACAACATAGCCTTGAATTAGTACTTCAAGAACTATTTTTTGACTATATATGTAAGCTCATTGCCTTGGAGGTCCTTTAGATGAATGGCATTATTTTCCATGATCTCTAAAACCTCATATGGTCTAATCCATAGTGGGGAAAACTTGTCATGTTGTCCTCTCTTTTCATGGGATTTATTCTAAAGTAGAACTAGATCGAAAATACTAAATCCTTTGACTTTTTCCCTCTTATCAAACCACCTCTTGATCACATCATGGTGTTTGATGAATTTCTGTAAGGCTTCATTCCTTGAATCTTCCATCTCTATTATGTCCAAAAGTCTTGATTAAGCTTTATAACTTGGTTCCATGTAGTCCTACATAAAATAGTAAGTGGATAACTTCAACATAATTAGAAATACATGCTTACATCTATACACTAGTAAATATGATAAATATTTAAGGGCTTACTTGTGTCTAGTCTTGTTTACCCAAAGAGTGTACTTTAATAGGTTATTTTAGTCCCTAGGTTTATCCCCTACTGATTTCTTAATTATATCTATTAGATTCTTGTTCATTGATTCTACTAGTCTATTTCCCAAAGGGTAATGTTTTAAAGCTGAATTGAAAATAATCTAGTTGTCATGGACCCACTTAGTAAATTATATTGATATAAAAGTTGGTCCATTTTAATAAAACAAAGAAATTGGTGTTTCAAATCTATTTATTATGTGTTCCTCCAAGAAGTGAATCACATCTTGTGCTTTACAATTATTTATGGCTTTGGCCTTGGTCTCTCTAGTGCAGTAGTCTATAGCAGTAAGAAAAAACTTATGGCCTACAAAGGAGTTTGGGTTTATGATGCCAATGAATTCCAAACCCCATTGGGGAAATATACTTCCTTCAATAACTGGCTGTAAAGGCATTGCTGCATGTAATTATCTCTTGGATAGAACTTTATATTCATGGCATGTTCTGATGTCAGTATGAGCATATTTGAAAATTATTGGCCAATAGTAACCCATTTTTAAGATCTTATGGGTTATGGTATTTATATAAGGATGACCATTGCATATATATTGATACAGGCTCTCTAAGATTTATTTATCTTCATCTATGGATACACACCAGAGGTAAATATCTTCATAATTTTTTTAGACTCTCTTTTTTATCATGTAATGAGCAACTTTGAGTCTCAAATCTCTTTTCCTTTCTATGTTAAGTCCTAGGGAGAAATTTCCTATAATTAAATACTATATTATATCATTATACCATTCCCATTTAGATACTTGAGCTTCACATATCTCCTCAATGGTAATGCATGAAATTGGTTTAGTCATAAGCTAAATAATACCTTGACCTTGAAAGATCTTTGTTGGCTTGACCTCTATGTCAAATTACAGAATTTTAGCCATCCATTTGTATTGATGTTATCTTAGATCATTCTATGATAGGTGAGTTTGAGCATAGGATTAGGTATGATGGTGATTATTTTATTCCTTAAGATGTAATGCCAAAACATATTTATGGCTTTGATAAGGGCACAAATCTTTTTGTCAATCATGGAGTATCTGAGATTTGTATCTTTTAGATTTGTAATCATCAATGTAATAAAATCCTCAGTCTCATCATTCTTTTTAATTATGATAAAAATAATCATATTCTCTAAAGTGAATGAATACAAGTATAAATATTTCATGAAATTTGGACTAATCAATACTAGAACCTATAATATTGAATCTTTAATGTCATGGAAGGACTTTTGAGCTTTAACTGTCCATTATATTTTTTCATCTTTCTTGAGAATGAAATTTATAGGTCTAATGATTTATAAAAATCCTAAGATGAACATCCTTATGAATTTAATCTTTCTAAAGAATGATTTGAGCTCCTTCTTATTATTTGGTGGTCAAATTTTGGAAATCACCTAAGTTATGTCTTAACCAATGGTGATCTCATCCTTGGTGATGATGTGACACAAAATATTTCCTTCTACCACTATAAATATTCTATTATTTGAGTTTAATTAAATACCAAACATTCTACATCTATCAAATATGGATTGTAGATGACTTATGTGGTCTTTCTGATGCTTTGAAAACATTGGAAGATCATTTATGTATATAATTATGCATTTTCTTATCAGTCCTTTGAATGTGTGATCTATGGGACATTGAAAGGTCACTCTTGTGTTTATTAGGCTAAATGGAATCCTCTTAGATGCATAATTTACCCACTTTTTAGTGAACATTGTCTTCATTATGTCCTGATATTGCACTAGTACTTGATTATATCCTTCAAATCCATCTAAAAAGGACATTATTTTAGAACCACTTACTATTTGCATCACCTCATTTAAAGAAGGCACATGATAATTCTCCTTTTTATAATCCTTGTTTAGATTCATAAAATCAACACATAATTTGATCTCACCATTATTTCTTACTAGGACAAAATTGGCCACCTAGCTAGAATGTCTTAATAGAAAGATGATTTTTGTACTTAATAACTTCTCTACTTCTTTCTAAATGAGAGGCTCCATAATGGGATTGATCAATATTTGCCTCTACCTGAATGGATTGTGATCTAGATTAAGGGTAATCATGTGAGTGATGACCTATCAGTCATATAATTTCAAGTCTTCATATGTCCAAGAAATGACATCCCTATATTAAGTGATTAAATCCTTCACTCATTATCTCTCTTTTAGGGTCTAACTAAGACCGATATTAACATATCTTTGGCTATGTTCATCTCCTATATTTTATCTTTTGAATTTTGATTCATTGACCTTGGGCTGCTTAAGTTGTTGAGATTGAGGGTCTATGTCAAATGGCCTTTCTAAAGAGACCAACCTAGTATGGATTTGATTGTCTATGAGTTAGGGAATGCCTTCTTTATCTGATTCTTCTTGATAGAGGTGATTAATGTCCTTATTGTTGATGATTTAGGATTTGAATTTACTTGAATAAGTTAAAAACTAAATAACCTATTGGTCATCATCAAAGACCTAGAAATTTTGTACATTATCTAGAATAGAGGGATAAAGCACTAATTCAATGGAGAACCTCTTTACCTTATATTCTTGTAGCAACTAAAAATTAGTAGCAATAATAACTAATGAATCAATAGCATGATTTTTCTCTTTAGGAAGTGATACTATGTTGAAAGCTTCAAATCTTTCAATCAAGTCCCATGCTCTATATTTCTATCTTCTTAAATAAGATTGCTTACACTGATATTCATTTTTGACCTAGTTAATTACTAGTTTTGAATCACCAAATACAAGTAGTTGCTTCATATTATTCTTGAGTGAAAATTATAGTCCTAGAACTAAAGCCTCATACTCAACTCTATTTTTCATGCATGGAAACTACAACTTATATTCTATAAAGAAATTTTTACCTTATGGATCAATTAGCTCAATCCCAACACCTGATCCTTACTTAAATCTAACACCATCAAAGTGTAAATTCCATACCTAATTTGAACCTTTAAGTTTAAGTTTTGTACTTAATTATGGCTAGTAAAAGTATAAATACCAAGGCTGGGTGAATCATATTTTACCACTTCATTCTTCAAATTATTTTTTTAATGGGAAACTTCATTCTTGATTCTCTATTAATTCAGATTTGATTCACAATTCCTCTCCATAGAATCTAGATATGAGAGAAGTCTGTAGAGATATACCCATTAAGTGCTTTGGACCAATCCTTACTCAATAATAGTATATATCCTTTTGTTATATATACCATGAGAATATCATAGGTCATCTAAACTCATGGTTTAGATGCTACTTGAATGTGCACAATGGTAAATTCTCCAGCTACTGGTACTATCATTTTGTCCAATTATGAAACCATTTTCTTTTAGGGGATTAGAGTGAGACTAATATTTTGACATATGGATGTGGGCATGATAGTTTAAAATGCTCTAGACTAAACTAAACAATTATGAATATTATTACCAAATGCCCTGATAATCCATAGGAAGGGAGGAAATTCTAGCTTATTCTTATAAATGGCATTGGCATCAACAACTTTTACTTTATTTGTAGATGGTTTGGTTATTTCCATACAAACTTTTCTAGTAATAGACTTACATAACATCTCCTTCTGTTCAGGGATTTGAGCTAACTCATGAAGATTTATATTCACCTTGATCTTAGTCATATCCTCTACAATGTTATATCCTCTTTTACTTGGTTATTCCTTACTTTATGACTAATCTTCCCCTTTGGACGTGGTGGATTATTGTCTACTTTGGGATTGGGAGGAATCACTTGGTATTTAGAGAAGTTGATGTTTTAAGTGGTTTCTTATTCCTTAGATTGTATGCACCTCTCTTGAACTACTAAAAAGCATGAAATTCATACATATTGTGTTTTGGTTCATTTTCATCTTTGCTTGGGAAAGGAAAATCATGAGTTTCAAAGAACATGGTAGTGCTGGAAGAGTTAGAATCTAGATGATGCTTAGGTAGATTATACATATGATCTTATCTAACTACTTCCTTTTAAAATATTTAGAATACTACAAGGAACTCAACATATTTAATCTCACCATACTCAAAAGTATTGTGAATTCTACACCAATTGGGAAGAGTCATTTTTGCTGTGTTGATCTTTGATAGCTAATTAGGTTGTTCCATATTATTTATAGGCATGTTGAATGGTTGGTTTTATCTCTAAAATATAGCATTCTAATTACCAGTTGGGCCATGGGCATTACACATCTTCCTTTACATATTCAAGAAGTCGTCACTCAACTTTTGAACTATTTTTTTGATAGAATCCAGTTATAACATTGTAGAATTAGAACTTTATAAAATAGTAGTGGAGAGTACAGTTGACTATTGATTTTATTGGTAACCATTACTTTTCATATGATTTTTCAATAAGCTAAAATTTGGCTTCATCATATGTGTTAATAGGGGTAGTAGATACAATCGATTTTGATTGAATACAAGAACATTTTACTTCATATGTGATACCAAATTGAGTGCTGGAAATTAATTATTGACATTAGGCAATTCGAGCATCTAGGGATTGAGATAAATATCTATGTTGATAGTCTCTTTATATGCTAGCACTAAATTATTGGTACTATCTACTCTTCTCAAAGACATTGTAGTGATTGGGACTAGGGTATTCTTGTACATCTCCAATGCTAATGGCTCATATGGTTTATACATTGGGATCAACTAGTTGTACATATTCTAGAACCTTATAATGAAATCACATATGGGCTCATTAGGTTCTCTCCTCATGCTAATGAAGTGATAATATACAAAACTAGGATTGGTGACCTATCCAAATTTTGCAATAAAAGCTACTTGAAATTCATCTGAAGAAGTGATGGAGTTTTCCTTTAGATTTAAATACTAGTTTTAAGTAACATTCATTAAAGTAAAAGGGAATAATCTACATGTAATATCTTTATGTACAACATTTATTAGAATTAATGTAGATTTAAAATATATAATATGTTCCTCTAATATCCTTATTCCTAAATGAGCAAAGGATGGTAAGTAATTTTAAATATTCTAAGGTAAATCATGCATGTCTTATTAGATGGTAATAGTAGATCTAGCTAACTAGGGCTGAGCCATTGGCTGATTAATAGGTAAAGGGTTTCTTATAAATAAGGGGTTCCCTATTATAGGAAGTGGATTATTTTGAACTAGGTATTCTAACATATTTCTAAGTCTCCTATGATTTTTTAGGGGTGAGACTAGAAAACTAGTCTAGGAATTAGATCTTGTCACTCTCCTAGGTGACTTCAGTACAACTCTATGTAAGGGATAACTACTATTATTTGGGGTGTAGGATCCCTCCTTATAGCTCTAATTTATAATATTTATGTAGGTTTTATATATGCCATAGCTTAATGGTTTACCTATAATGTTTTAATATCTCAATGGAGGTAAACTCCTCTCTAAGGCATAAGTTGTAGGTATGCAGTCATTCACAACCTATTTATGGGATAGATGGTAAGGCATGTAGGTTATTGATGAGGTTTTTAGATATATGTATGGTTACCAATAAGGGTAGTTAATATCTACATTAAATGGATGGGTAGTGTGGCTTCTAATTTAGAGTGGGTATATCTCAAACCAAACTCAAAAAAGGAGGGAAAAGTAAGGAAGAAAAGAAAGTTTTTATGGTTTTCACAGTGCTCTCAGAACCTATGCCTATTATTAGAAAAAATTACACACACATAATCAGACATGATTAATAATTCTAAGGAATTAATGATGTAGGAATTCATAGGCCTCAAATAAAGGTTGCTCCTTTTAGGTTAGCTGTTACACAACAAAAAAAAATACATTAAAAAAAACACTCATACACGTTCAAAATTATGAATCATTTTGAACTTAATTATCCTAATAAATATATTTACTAATATTTTAATATTTTTTTCAAATATATAGATTATTACATCAATTAAAATAATAAATAATCCATTTGAAGTTATTTCACTCTTAGGATTATTGAAATATACAACCAAAAAAGTAACACTAATTACACAAAAAATGGAAAGAAAATATGCAAACACATTTACTGACGATCAAAATTGATACTGCTCCTATATTAAAAATTATCTAACCTACAAAATACATGTTGGATTAAATTTTTTTATATATATTTGGGGAAGGGGTTGCCTCATCCTCCAAGTTCAAGCAATGTTGTTACAAGTGATAGTCAAAATAGGAGTTCTAACTATGGTTAAAAATTGTATAAGAGTATTTTGATGTTATTATTTCAAGATAACCTTTGAAAAATATATGAAATATGTGAATTTGTATTAATATGAAGGAAATTTTAAAAATTATAGCTTGAACTACATGCAAAATACAAATATATGCATACACACAATCAACTATTTTTAAGAATTCTCAAGAAATAATGATGCAATAGATTCAAAAGCCTTAGACAAAGGTTAATCCTTTTAGGGTAGCTATTACACACTCTTACTCATAATATTATGACTCATTCTAGTGAAGTATATAGGATAGTTGTTACACACACACAAAACTACATCAAAGAAATCACTCATGCACATTCATAATTATGAATCAATTTAAACGTAATTATCCTAATCAATATACTTACCAATATTTTAATAGATGTTACACATATACAGATTAGTACATCAATCAAAATAATCAATAATCTATTCTTATTTATTCTATACTAAAGATTATTGAAACATACAACCAAAAAAGTAACACTAATTATATAGAAATTGGAAAGAAAATATGCAAACACATTAATTTATGGTCAAAATTAATGTTGCTCTTGTATTGAAAATTATTTGACCAAAAAAATCCAATTTGGATAATGATTGTTTATATAAACTTGGGGAAGGGGTTTCCTTATCCTTAAATTTCATGCAAGGTCTTTACATATGATAGTTATAACATGAGTTCTAACTATCGTTAGAAACTGGATAAGAGTCTTTCACAGTTATTAATTTAAAATAGACTTTGTAAAAGTTATGTAACATGTGCATGTGTATGAGGATGAAGGAAATCTTAAATTTTTTAACATAAACTACATGCAAACTAAAAATATATGCATCATTTTATAGAATTGTTCATGTACAAAGTCTTAGCCTTTATAGGTTGTGATAACAACCTATTAGATATTTTTAGATTGACCACCTTTAAATGGAGATCAAACATTCATTAAATACAAGTATCATTGTATCAATATTTTATAATAAATGATACCATTTAACTGTGACTAATCTAACATAATTATGCATTAAATGTCACCCTTACCTCTCACTAAGTCTGGATCTTTGAAAATTCCACCTATGACTCACACCATTAGATATTATTCATGATGGAATTCAAGCATGCCACTTGGTATCTCCACAAGATTTTTGAGTACCTTTATAATCCTAGCTCAAATATTTTTATGCCACTTGGTATCTCCACACTTATCCCAAGACCTTTGAATTGTCTTCATCAATCTCACACCTTTGATCTTAATTTATTAGGCTCTTACGCACTATTGGATCTCTATGTACTAGGCTCTATAATGTTTCCACTTGTCACTCTTGTTGAGATTTTTAAAAAAACCTTTGTTGTTGTGCTTGATTTTGCACCATCATATCTTCAGTATGTGAGTTAACATGAACCATAGATCTTGGTGTTTGATTTCTTGAATCCCTCAATCATGAAACTTCTCATTTTTGTATTGGCTCCTACAAACATAAATGTAAAAAAATACTTAGCATATATATAATAAATTTATGGATGTAGGGGTGACACTTGGAAATTTCATAGGGCTTTTGGTCTATTGGAAAAAATGTTGTAGGCTTTTTGTGTAGGACCATTATTTTAGGATTTTCATTTTGGATAAAATATTCATAATTTATTTCCATCAAGGGAATTATTTAAAAAAATATCCGTAATAATTCTCCCAAAGTTTCAATTTCATTGGATAAAATGTCCAAGGCAATAAGTCTAAGGGATAATTTTGTTAGGCAAAATGACCATGGTAAAAAAGGATAAAGGGTATGTGTATTTCATTGGGGAAAATGCCTGAGACACAACTTCTAAAGGAATTGATCTGGGTAAAAATGACCTAAAGAATTATTCAAGAATAAATCTCCCAAAGGATAGGCTTGTAGGTTAAAACACTCATGAAAATTATCTTTAAGGGTAAGTGCAAAAGGTCCAAAGGGTCTACTTCATGGAAAAAATTACCAAAGGGTCTACTTTATAGGGTATATTTTGGTGGGGAAGATCTAAAGGGCAAGGGCCCCAGACAAAAGTCCTAAAGGGTAAGATGTCTCAAAAAAAATGTCTAAAGAGTTAGTTGCAAAAATTTTGAAGGGAAAAATGTTTTGAATAAAATGGCCAAAGGAATGGTATTAAGTGGAAAATACTCAATTAAAAAAGGCCAAAGGGTAGGTTTGAAAGGGTTGAAGGGAAATTTTGTCAAGAAAAATATCCACAAAAAAGGTTGAAGGGTAGGTTACAAAAAGCCCAAAGGGTAAGATGTCTCAGACAAAATGTCCAAAGGAATGTTCATTAGGAAAAATGTTCAAAGGAATTTGATTGGCTCAGGGAAATGTTGTGAGGAAATTATATCAGTCAAAATGTATAACGTAATGAACCAAAAGATAAATTATTGTAGAATAAAATTTCCAAATATAAAATCTTGGAAAAGATAATCTTAAAAAACCTGACAGAAACAAAATTCATAAGTCTGATAAAGATAAGCCTGAAAACATTAGCCCAATAGAATAATCCTGATACAAAGATATTCTAGGGAAAAAATATTGATGCCATTTTCATAAAGTAAAAAAAAGGCCAATAAAAAAAATTTTCCCAGATTTTTCGTAAACATATAGAAGAGGGACTCAAATCCAACACCATAGTCTAAAAAAAGTGGGTCCCCATTTCCATAAGGAAATAGGGGATGTTGGGTATAGTAGAATGCATCTAGAATCAAGTTGAATACTTGATCATGTGGGAATAAAGTTGAATAAAAATGGATTAATATTTTTCTAAGGACTACTTGAAGTTCTTGGAACCTAAGTTAGGAATAATAAGGAGCTTTTTCTTAATGTAAACTTGTGTCAATAAGTTTTGTGAATTAAAATTTCCAATTATGTAATAAGTGATTTGAGTGTGTATTTGTAACAATCTCATGAAGATGAAAGCACACTAGGAATTCTAAAAATAAGTAGGATGACCTTATGGATGGTTTTAATTTTACAATATGATCACTTATGAGATATAAACACAATTCATGGATAAGGACAAGATCACCAGTTGTTGTTATCCCTATCTGTCATTCTTATACCTTAACAAAATGTGTTGGGATCTAGGTCTAGATTGAGGCATACATATGCATAGAGTGTTATTTCAATCATAAAATTTTATGTGTAATAGATAATTAATAAAATATATAATAGTTCTTCTCTTAATCTTGGGATAGGTTGAACCAGTGAAATAAGTGTCAACTAACACCACAAGTTAATTGATGATAAAACTGGGTAAAATATGCATGATCAAGTATTTATGACCAAATTTAGGATACTAAATTGACCCCCAACATCTCAGTCTAGAAAATAAAGTTATAGATTAAAATAAATATGATTCATATTTCTCAATAAATTGTCTTCATTGGATAGAAAACAAAAAACACACTCCCCAACACTTACCTCTATCAATGTCTCCTAATTCTTATCCTTTCTTAAGCTTGCTTGGTTCTTAACCTTTGATTTCAATATTATTTGACTCTGCCTTCTTATTCCTATTAAATTCACATGAGTCTTGAGGAATGCTCATTTGTGATCCTTCTTAGTTATTTATTCAAATTTTACTCTTGTATAAGGTTCAATAAACACTCAATGACTTGCTTTTCACAGACATCTATACCTCCTCTTTTAATACAAGTTCATAAACATATTAGTTTATTACTTATACATAGAATTTTTCCTTTGTGAGGGTTATTAGATCACTTATTAATGCCATTATTATCCTATTTTCCATATCCCACAACCTCCAATTACAACTCCTTTCCATTCACTATTATTTTCTCTATCACAAGGTTCTCTATTAGCATTTTTTAGGCTTTTATTTAGTCTATGGACATGTATCTCTTCACCTTAGAAAAAATAAACTCTTTATAGATACCCTTTTATGGTTATTTACCTCACTATGAAATTTGGTGCCTTCACTCCACTTCCTTATTACTTTTCTCACTCTTTAGCCTCATATTAGGCATATTAGGTCTATTAACCTTGTTTTCAAACTCAGTCTACTCAAAACTATACATAGAGGTATGTACTCACTAAGAAAACTCCAAAAAATCTTGAATAATTGGAACCCCAAAATTTTCAAACAATTTAAAGTTTTTTAATAAGTAGAATCTTCCACAAATTAGAATTTTCTCAAGAAACCCTAAAACAAGGTTTAAACCAGTCTGTGTAATATGAGAGGAAAGTAATTCAATTATTTAGCCCTTTAAGTAGTTTGAAAATGATTTTAACATTTTACCAAGGTATATATAACTTATCTATAACCTTCCCAACCTTAAAATCTCCTTGGTCCTCCATTAATCATGTTCTAAACAAGACTTTCAAAATATAGTGTTAATATAGAACCCTTATGTGCAAATTTAAATAGAGTTTTAATTGCTCATTTACTCACCTAATGCTTGAAAAAACTCCTTCATAATTTAAAAACTCCATGGTATATTTATCCACCTCTATCAACCCATTTCCTTTTGAATCAACACTCAAGTCATTCAAAATAATGACTTTTTCAAAATTTCTATAGGTGTCTTTATCAATGTTAACTCATGTTCAAGTTCTTGTTTTGATCAAAAAAGAAAAACATAGAATTGGTGTTAAATATCCTCAGTTAATATTTTTGAATGAACAAATTAGCATGATTAAATATATATTTTATCCATCTTAACAATCATACACACTTAAAATAATCGTTTCACTTAGTCCTTACTATGGAAGCACACCAGGGTTATGTCTTGATCTCTAAACTTAAAGCATAGATCACAAATAGTTTATGACCAAGATGAATGATTTTAATAATTATAATTAACTAAAGGAATATTTTATTATTATTATTTATAACATTTTAAATTACCCAAACAAGACTATTTATTCCCATTGCTCTCACAGGCTACTCTAGATAAAACTTTAAAGAATATAGGTTCCACAGATGGAACCCTCATGAAAGACTTTATAAAAAATCACTCAAATTATTTAGAAAAAATTGTAAAAATGTGTCAACATAACCACATAACAATGATTTTCAAAAAAAAATCATTATTATACCTTTCAAATTACTCTTGTATGTTTAGTTCTCACCATTGCATATGTATAAAAAAAAAAGGTTGTTACATTCTTATGGAACCCAAAACAAAGAACTTATTATTATATTTTGTAAAGGTTATTTTTCATGTATTATTATATTTCAACCCAAACAACACCCTCTAAAATACTCACCAAAATATTTATATGCATTTACAAGAAGTTGGAAAATTATAACTACCATTGCCAATGGATTCTTGTTCCCATTCAAGAATCATTGACAAGGATAAACTCCTTCTTCTTAACACACTTGTCATAATGAATTATTAAAGTGACTTAAAAATTTACTTTTTGATGCACTTAATGTACTCCCTATGTCACTATGGAATGAGAGGAAAGTAATATACTCAATTTTAAGTACTAGAAGAATTGGGGCTTGAGTTGTTTACATAACTACTACTGTAAATAGAAAAAAATAGAGATTTGGCCACCACTTGTAAGTTTTCAAGAAGACCATACTATAGGGACAAAAATTTATACAATAATGAAACTTTATTTCTTGCTAATATTTATGAAATTGATCTAAACTTTTATGATTATTGCCCAAGCACAAATAAATTGTCAATATTTACAAAATGAGCAAAACTAAAGTGACTCATAGGGTAGATCCAAAGGTAATAAAGGTAGGGAATAAAATAAATTTTGATTTAGATTGTTAGAGGTGTTAATTATTCTAGCTTCTATGACAATAAAATGTAAAACTAGCATTCACCAATCATAGTGTAATACTCAAAGCCAAACGAATGTAATTGAGACTGCAAAGGAAAGGAGATGCATATATCTGAAGGCATATACTACATGAAAGATACTTATTCACATCAAATTATGTAAGAAAATTCAACTATAAATAGGATGAAATAGAGCACATAAACTAAATTTCTTTTAGCCTAGTGTTGACCTCAAAGCAATAAATGCATACATTAATATTATCACCTAGATTAGCTAGTAGAAAAGAAACCATTAATTCTCTAAAAGCATGAGAAGAAAAAAGTATAGAACACACAACAAAACCTTTAGACAATCTCATGAATTCTTAGCTCTTTTACGTTAATTATTTAACAATTATTCCTATTTTCCTTATAATGATGGGTAATACCCATATATATAGGCCTCAAAATGACTATGCAAGTTCAAGAGGGCCCATTAAAATATGCCCAAATATATCCAAGTGGATTTTATATTTTGAATAAAAATTAATAAAATTACACATTAAAAAGGAATATTCCAAATTTAAATTTATAAAGTAAATTATAATACTCCTCTAAACTGTAGAGGAGGTTATTGAACAACTTTATATTACAACATTTGTTTCTTTGCATCCTCCCTTATCTAAACTTTAACACATGCTAAGTACTCTTGGTAAATTTAACCAAAATCCAAGATTATAAGTTAAAATAGGCTAGGCATTTGTTGAATAATCTTATCATGATTTGTAAGTATAGGTCTCAATGTTTCTTCAATGTCCCCATATCTCTAGCCTTTGGTTATCAAAAGATAGTGTTCATCACTTTAGTGGCAGTCCTGACATTAATTGTGTCTTATTGGATTTTTTCAACAAATAATTTCTTTTGAGCCCTAAACTACTGGTCATCCCTAAAGATTCCATTAGGTTTGGTCACCTTAGTGACCATAGCATCCTTTAGCAATAGGTAAATCCTTAACTCTATTTTGTATAAGGATGGAGTTAATTCCTTAACCTATTCTATCCACATTTTTAGTATCCTCCTTTTGTTCATCATTATAGTCTATGTTGTGATGATATCTCTAATTGGCAATGTCTTAAGGTCTAGGAACTTGTTTTTCCTTGAAAATATAGCCAAGTTTTCCAACTTTATGTCATAGACTAAAAGTCTTTGGTCATATTTAATGACCACATTAAAGTGTAGAGTCCCATCCTCTTATATTCTCTTCATGACCTTGTATAAACTAAAGACATTGATGATTACATTTATTACTTGGACTATAGTAGTATTTAGCACTATAGGCAATGGTTTCTCCCTCAATATCTTCATTTCCTACTGCATACCTTCCATTAATAAAATTGTGTATTCTACATTAACATGGAACATGGACATAACGACCTCTGCATATTCATCTAATTCACTAGGGCTAGCCTTCCTCTTCTTTGTTAAATTGAAGAGGGACTCTTCACTTTCATGACTCATAATTGAGATAGATTGGGGATGTTCAACCTAACTCATAACCACTCTTTTCATGGTACGTATAATAGCACAAAATTTTATGCCAATCTATAGTGCAAAGAAGACTACCTAAGATCTATCTTGTACTATTACCAATATAATATTTTTGACCCAATTTGGGATAACAACATGCATTATATTTTTTGGAGGTAGTTATATGCAACATTTTTCAATAGAGGTGACTGAGCCAAGGCAAATGTTAGAGCTTCAATAAGAATGTGTGGAAGTTTACTAGGTCTATCTATCCAAGAATTCCAAATGGAGTTCTTACAGGGCCCATATTTAGAATAAATTAAGGTAATTTTAAGGGTACACTCACCTTTGTAGATATAATAAAATTGAATGGGGATGCATGTAAAGGTGACTTTGGAAAGGTGATTTTTTTTGAAATGGGTCTTAATGGCCTTGCAGATGTAAGGGAACTAATAGTAATTATTACACTAGTTATTTTTGTCTAATAAGAAGTAGAACTAATAGTTTGACTGACATTAGTGCCTAATCAAGATGCAATATTTATAGTGGCATGAGAAATGAAATTGGGGATGGTAAATCATAAGGAACCACTACCTTATCTTAGGATAGTATTAACTAAATATTGAGAACTGGTAGTTGTGCTTGATGATTATATTAAATCTAATGGGGAATAATTATAGAAGGAAGAAATGTGAAAGTAATTGGAGATGCACTTGCAATTGGATAAGAATGTAGTGGTGAGGTACTTACATTGGGAGCTTGTGCTCTATGGGTATCCTATGGTGTGATAATGGAAATGGTAATAGTAAATGGATCAAATCCTATAGAGGGAGTAGTTACTTGTATTGGAGGCTCTATAGTCATTTGAGAAGATGGTGAAGGGGTTATTGATCCTCTCATAGTGGTCTTAGGATCCCTTTTCCTCTTGTAGACTTTCTCAATGTTTTTACTGACTAGTGCCTACACTTATTCCATGAAGATCTCAATTCCTTGTTCTAATTTCTTAAGGTCAATGACAATAGGGTCAGGTTAACCTAGGCTTCCTAGAATGGATCCCATAGTAGATGCATAGATTATTATTAGCCATTACGAGGGATTAGACTGAATATTAGATACCACTTACTCAAATTTTGGAGGTATGTTTTCAATTCTTTAAATGGCATGTTATGGAGGTCTATTTGGCCTATTCCTAACAAGAGGAAATTTATCTTCATCTTCTTCATCTTGCCATTCCTCATAGTCATCATCAAATATGTTTTCATGTGATAGTGGTGGATGAGACTTAGTAATATCTTGATTTTTATTCTCCCTATCTAGTCTCATCTCTAGTTAAATGTTCTTCATTATTACATTCTAGAGTATCACCTCATCATTCAAATCCTCTATATATCCACTTTTGGACTTGTTGATGCTCATATTCCATTTCTACATCTTTCTTGAATCTAAATAGATGCTTGGTAATGACCTTATTGGGATCCCATGGTCTAAATTCATCTTTAGGAAATAGGTATGAATCCTTATGCCTAACATATACAACAACATCATGCCACTTGATAATCCTAGTCCTCCCATGTTTGTAAAGGACCTTATGGGGGACCATTTTCTTCTTGTCCTTAAAGATTCCATCAACTTCATGAAGAATTTGATAGGTCATTTCTTTTTCAATTAGCTTTATTGGCATAAACCTTGGCAGTTTAGGATGGGCCAATATCACTCTTTCCATTTTGATATCGGTGGAGTCTATGTATAACTAGTAGCTACCCATGCTTTTTAAGGTTTTCTTAATTTTAGGGGAAACCCTTTGCATTTCACATTCATTGATCAACCAATAAACCACTAGGTAGAACTCATCTGCAATAACTCTGATATTATGTCTAAATCTAAGAATATGCATTATATAAAAGAGTTAAGGTAAAACTTTTGGATACTCAAGATATCATGAATCTCGATCCAGTTGAGCAATTACATATATTAGAACTAATAAGTAACTCATCATAAAGAAGGGGGCACCATTTTTTAAAGTGTAATGTATTATATACACCAAGTTATTGCTAATAATTTCCACAACTGGTGGAATATACTAGTCTTCTAAGATTACTTGCATCAATTAAATAATCCTTATGTCCACATAAGTAATGTGTGGACTCTCAAATATTCTATTCAGGAGGGCTAATATATTCCTTACTCCTTGTATCAATTATTGGATGTGCATGTTTCCTTGATCATCCATGAAAGTGTTAGAGTGTTTTTAGTTATATTATGGTAATGTAATGAAGGTGTCCTAGTAAGTGGATGAAGTGCCTTGTTAGTCTAAGTGACAATGATAAAGTGTGCAATGTGCTTTTCTTAGTATGTTTGAAGTAGTCTCAGTTGATCTTCTATTTTAGCATGGTTATAAATGTTTATGGATGAGTATGGAGATTTAAATTTGTGTAATGGGTCTTATTAGATGTTTTTTATGATTTTAGTACTTGTGTACATGAGTGAATTTCATCTAGTTGATCAGTATTTTCATCTAGACACTATGGGTCCAATGGAAGAAAATTTGAGTAGGCATTCTGCTAACATCACCATTTTCGTGTGTAGATGAGTTAAGGGGAGTTGGTCATATGGTTGTGATAAAATTTGTTCCTATTTTTTATGCACTCAATTTTAGGTCATGTGATGAAGCACAAAAAATATATACAAATGTAAGGTTGGGCTCTCAGGTAGTTTGATAATGTTTTCCCATACTTAGCCAAATTTTCATGAGGCAAGAAAGAGCCAAGTATTTTTTTTGATATCATATATCACACATGTGAATGTCTTAGGAGAAGGTGATCATATCGGTTTGTTTAGTTTTGATCTTATTTTATTTGTGTTAACTTTCAGGTCAAGCACTGAAGCACATCAAAAGTAATGCATGTGCAAAGTTGGCCTTCCAAATAGTTCTTGACATAGTTGGCTTTATGAATAGATAAATTTGAGTGATAATAGTTAATGTTATATAAAAATATTAATACATGGATATATTATCCTATGTGAGGAGATCATATGGTCTAAATTTTTGAACATGCGCTTGAGCAAAGTAAAAGATATGAAGGTGCAAAGTTGGCCTTCCAAGCATATATCAATGATCCACATAATAAGTATATTTACATGATGTTAAATATTAGGATCAAATGAAGATATAATGGTGTATGATATTTCATAAATCAATATCTATTATAGAAATCAAGTCAAAGAGATCAAAGTGTTTGATGTTTAAACTTGGTAAGGATCGAGCTCCTTATAAAAGGATCGATGGAGCATGTTTATTCTAATATGCTAGGATGCTACAAGATGAGGAAAAGTTTTAAATGTTTAACATTAAAAAAATGTAAAATATAAGGATCTAATGGTGAGCAGGTATTTCTATATATTGATCAAATGGTGTGTGTTACATAATAAAGACTTGGCTGATCCATAAAGATTAACGATGCATGTTGAGTCAATATTACAAGATTGCACAACATGAGATAAATTATTACATTTTTAACATTAGGGGATTTCTTTCACTATGCATTAAAGATTTAAAAATATGAATGGTGTATGATTTATATAATATTCAAGGAGATGAGGACATGGTGTTTGAGGTTTAACTATGACCATTTGAATTTAAATATTTGAATTTAATAAATTAATGACCAGTGTCTAGTTTTTAGGCCATATCTTTTGATATAAAATGAATTTTCTCATGGTGTATAAAGATAAAGTGTATAGTAATTGAAGGAACATCTATAAATATATATTTTATTATATAAAATTATGTACAGTCAACTATATTGAGGTTTAAAGTTAACTATGTTTTCATGTATGTCTTGCAAGTGACATGAGAAGGATGTGTTTTGATTTATTGATGTTGTTTTAATGTGTCATGTTGTATTAGATATTTATGAGTGTTTTAGACTCCATGAGGTCCATCAATATTAATTTTTAAGGTTTTAACTTTTGTATATAGTATAAATAAAGATTTATAATTTGACTATGTATTCGTTCATGGTGACTATGCACACAAAATGTTATTTGAGCAATGTGTGCTTAAGCAAAAGGGTACTATAATGATTTTTAACACTTGAGTGGGACATATAGATCATCTCTCATGGTTCCATATGTTTTAAATATTTTTTTTTTAATATTTTTAATAAATAAGTGTCAAAGAGGTGAATAGGTCTTCATAAGACCTATAAGGGATAATTTGGCCTAATTGAAAGAAGGTTGTGCTTAAGTGTGACCCATGTAAGATGACCTAAGGGTGAAGGCATGTGTTGTGGACAATAGGAAATATTATGATCTTGATAATCATGATATATCTATAAATGATGAAACCAAATGTGTTAGCTTCTGGTGATGTTTTAGAAACTTATGAGTAGGTACTCAAAGTGAAGGCTTGTGTGAATATGGAGCCAAGTAAAGAAGAGAACCTCTGAAAGTTAAGGTAAAATTTAGTGTGGAATATTAGAGAGAAAAATGGATTAGGAATTATTGTATAAGTAATGTGATGAAGGTGATCACATAGGTCATTGGACCTAATAAGTCTAAAAGAGGCATAATGAGTGAATATGCTCAAGAGGATATTTTGTGAGAGAGTGTATGGTGAGTGAAGGCAAGGTGAAGGTTGTGTGTGCTCAGTGGATGAGTTTAAGGCAAGCATAGTTTGATGATGGTGTATATGACTTTTAGTTCATATTTTTGATGTCATAATTGTGCTCTTATAGATTTCAAGATTGAGTGTGAGTAAAGGTGAAGAATGATAAACAGAGGTCCACCATTAGGTGTTGTAGACATCATTTCAAAGGTGAATGTGTTCTGAGGTGTTTTTTTGGTAGATCAACATCTAGGGCATTTCATCCTCATAAGGTGAGACTTGATAAAGGTTTAGTTATTGTGATAACTTAGCTAGATAGGGATGGTAGTTCTTTGATCAATTGCATCTAGTTTAAATTAGATATTATTATTTTAGGACTATAGTCCATATTTTAGGGTTTAGTGGGTTTTATTCCATAATAGGGTTTCTCATGTAGATGTTGTGTTGATGTTATATATTCTCTTATTTATGCTTTGGATGTATGTGCTTTCATGTTTATGTTACTAAATCAAGTTGATGAATGATGGAATGGTTTTGTAATTAAATGTGTATTGTTGTATACTAATTCATCCCCCATCTTAGTATCTACTTAAAATAATTAGTATTAGAGAAATTCCTATGGATGAAGCTTAATAGCTTGAAGGAGATCTTACATAACATAAGATGGCTAAGCAGTTGAAGAAAAAATTATTGAATTGAGATAAATGGTGAAAAGTATTGAAGAACATATTAGCCATATTAAAGAGAAAGCATGTAGAATAAAGGATGACTTGGTTAAATAAGTTAAAAGGGATAAGGAGACTATTTGAGTTCTTATAATTTAGTTAGAGAATGCATGTTCAAGCATGAGAGCTAAAGGAGATGAATATATTCAAATGATGACTTTTCTAGTTTCCTTGAAAGATGAGTATGAAAAATTCATGATCAAGATTTCCAAACCTAAAAAAATAGAAGGAATTAGAATAAGTCAAAGAAGATGAAATATAGAAAATCAATTTCAAGTATCAGTTAGGGGTAGCTAATCTAAATCTAAAGATAAGAGAAGAAGAATGTAGACATCTTAAGACCTAGTTAGAAGAAGAAAATGCCATAATTAGTTAAAATTAAGGTGAGGTTAATGAGATGAAAATTAAGATAAATTTGTTAATAATGGGCATGAACATCTCATATAAAAGTTGAACAAATTAAAAAAGGAGAATGAGAAGTCTAAGCAAGTGAAGGAGAATTCAATCTCTAAATTTAGTACAAGAAGGTATGTTAGACAACCAAATGCTTCAAGGTATGCTAGTTTATTTCATGGTCATTGTTATACATGTAATAAGTATGGTCATAAAGTTAAGGAATATAGAATGAATTTAGTCAAGTATGGGCATTCATGGAGCTATGATAGAAGAATTTTTTGGCCAAGGATTGATCAATTTAAAATCTATCAAAAGGTGTGAATGATGTTATTTATTTCAATTGTCATAAAAGTGTACATATTGCTATATTATTTCCAAATGGTGTGAAGAGGTATCCAATCTTATTCAAAGGATATAGAGATCCTATAAGGTCTAAGAAAAGATAAACTTAGGTATGGAAACCAAAGGTAATCATTATTAATTATTATAGTCACAAGGTTGATAAGAATGTTTCTCTAGAAGGCCATGTTGGAAATCAAGATAAGTTCAAGGATCAAGTAGGTATGTTGGTTCAAAAAAACAAGAAGAGCCAAACTATGGTACAGAGACATGAGGTAGTAAAAGCAAAGGAGACTAACTCTGTTAAGTTCAAGAGTCTTGATGGATTTTTTTCCAAGGTGGAAAAAGAATTATAAATGAAGGAAATTCAAGATTTTATGATACCATCATTTATTGACAAATCTGAAGCAAAGAATAAAGTCAAGAATCCATTCTAAATAAATTAGATGATAAGGTAGGACTATAAGTCAGAGAAAGATATGGAGATATGGGAGTATCCTAAGTTTTGGGACTTTTAGTCTCACTATGTTAAAGGGGTGTTTATTTCTAGGCTTCAAGTAGACACTTATTAGTCAGAGGAAGCGTGGTGGATATCATATAGTGTTTGATGAGAAGGTATGAAAATAAGGTATGTTTGTGCATTCTTTTTATATATATATTTTATTATAGTAAAGAAGCTTGTGAATAATATCAGTGGTCCTATCTTGAGAAGGATTTATCTTGTTGATCATGGTTTGGATGCTTTGGTATAAAGGTGAGTTTCATATATCTATCTATATATTAGTTTTTGGTAGATGCCAGGTGATCCTATAAGTTGAAGGCCTTTCTTTTAGGCTTATGTTGTAGAACTTGTTAAGCCTATTAAAGGCTTATTAAATAGTCATGTATGCCATGGAATTTCATAGTGTTCTAAAGATGAGGTGTCTCTAAATAAGTATTAACTATGATTAGATAATATTTTAATACTTTTTGAATATGTCACGATCCAGGTGAAACATGGAGTTAGGGGGAGATTTGTAATTGGTTAGGTCATAACATCAGAGGATTGAGTAGTTGAATCTGACAAAGAAGGTTATGAAAAGATGTGTTAGCTTACTATGAAGGACTTTATTTATTGGTAGACCTATGTGTCATGTTTATTCTTAGTTTTTGAATAACTAGCCCAAATAATGAAAGGCAGTGAATTGAGGGTTTGATGTCCACAAACCCTAAGTTTAGGATTCTTTGTCATGAAAGGATGTTAGTAGTGTGTGTAAGGTTTTCAAGTAGGGAATGATAGTTTTCACGTATCTGATTAAGGATGATGGAATTTCAAGATGATATTTTTTCATAGAAAGGTCTGTTGACCTTATTCTAGCATGCTCCAGGTGGTTTGGTGGTTTGAAGGTATGTTGAAGGCAAATTGAATATTTTTGAGTGCTCTTAGTTTTCTTAGTTTTTGGATTAAGGGAAAGTAGGTCTAAAATGGGTTATAGGAAGTCAAGGATCCCAAATTCGTGAAGGCTCAAATCTTGATCTAGAAGTATGTGATGGGTGTATCTAGGTGTGTAATAATTTTTAGAGGTGTGCATTGACTAGAAAGAGGTTTGTTGACCTTGTTTGTTTTGAGTTTCTAGGGTTTTGGACTATGATAGAAAAGTGGTCTACCTTAATATTTGAGATATAATGATTCTTAATTTATTGAATGGTCTAAATGGGTTGTCAAATCAAAATTCACATAGATTTGAAGCTTTCTATTTCTCAAGTTATTCAAGTTTTTGTCAAAATGGAAGCTTAATTGGCAAGTTTGTTTGTGAAGGAAGTATGTTGTAGATGATGAGATAAGTGATGAAAATTGGTTTGATTGAGGAGACATATGAGATTTGTCTAGATATGATGTTTTAGGTCTTGAATGTTTGTCTACTAAAATTTGTGGGCTCTAAAATTTTTAGGTAGGGCTACAAGAAGTTTAGACTAGCCTAGTAAGAAGAAGACTGCTTTGTTTTTAGTTTATCCAAAAGAGCAAAGTATGAGTATTTAAATTTCTTGGTTGAAGAGAGTGTTAGAATAGATCAAGAGGAAGTTTTCAAGGCAAGAAGAGGTATGCTCAAGGTAAGGGGGAGTTTGTATCATCTTCTAAGATGGTCCTCTATTATTGATGGTCTTTTTAGGTCCTCAAGATCAGTTAGTGCCCACTTTGTCATTGTGTCAAATGGGGAGAAAGTTCCTATTTTGAGAGTTCTTGAAGATAGAGAAGGAAGGTGAGATTATATTTCTATATTATGGTTGTTTAAATTAATGAAAAATGGGGATATTGTTGGAGATTTATTAATGATGTCAAGGTGATGTCATGAAGGTGTCTTTATAAGTGGATGAAGTGCCTTGTTAGCCTAAGTGATGATGACAAAGTGTGAAATGTGCTTGTCATATTATGCTTGAAGTAGGCTTGGTTGATCTTTTATTTTAGAATAGTTAGAGATGTTTTGGGATGAGTATGGTGATTTAAATATGTGAAATGGGTCCTATCGAAGGTTTTATATGATTTTAGTGCTTGTGTGCATGAGTGAGTTTCATATGTTTGATCATTGTTTTCATGTAGACACTTTGGGCCTAATGGAATAAAATATCAGTAAGCAATTTGCTGACATCAAAATTTCCATTCATGTATGAGTCATTGGGAGTTAGTCATATGGTTGTGATCACATTTTTTTATATGTTTTAAATCTTAGATCATGTAATGAAAATAAATAAAATATATGTAAGTGTAAAGTTGAGCTCCCATGCAGTTTGACAATGTTTTCCCATACTTAGCAAAATTTACATGAGGCAAGAAAGAGATGAGTATGTATTTTGATGATGGAATAAATTACACATGTGGATGTTTTAGGAGAAGGTGATCATATGGTTTTGTTTAGTTTTGTGCCTAGTTGGTTTGTACAAACTTTTAGGTCAAGCACTGAAGCACATAAAAATTTATGCATGTGCAAAGTTGGCCTTACAAATAGTTCTTAACATAGTTGGCTTTGTAAGTAGGTAAATGTAAGTGAACATTTTATTGTCTTTATGTATCACATGTGTGAGGGTTATAAGATAAAATTTAAACATTATTGGATTTTACTATGTGAGGATATCATATGGTCTAAATTTCATAACATGCACTTGAGAAAAAGCAAAAGATATGGAGGTACAAAGTTGGCCTTTTAGGTAGATAGCAATAGTCCCCATACTTAGTATATTTTACATGATGTTAAATATCAAGAAAAAATAGAGATACAATAGTGAATAGAGTGTTTGTAAAACAATATTTATGGTCCATTAGAAGTAAAAGAGTTTAAATTGTTTGATGTTTAAACTAGGTAAAGATCAAGTTCCTTATAAAAAGATTGATAGAGCGTGTTTATTCCAAGATGTCAAGATGCTACAAGATGAGGACAAGTGTTAAAGGTTTAACTTTGATAAACGGTAAATAATAAGTATCCAATGGTGATTAGTTGTTTTTATAGATTGATTTAATCATGTGTGTTTCATAATAAAAACTTGGTTGATCCTTAGTGATTGATGGTGTGCGTTGAGTCAATATAGAAAGATTAAACAAGATGAGGTCAAATTTTAGATGTTTAACATTTTAGAATTGGTGAAGTATGAGTTAAATATTTAATAATATCAATGGTGAATTATTTATCTAATCTTCAATGACACAAGATGAGGATATGGTGTTCAAGGTTTAACTGTGACTGTTTGAATTCAAATTTTTGAATTTAAAAAAAGAATGACTAGTGTTTACTTTTTGGGCCATATCTTTTTATCTAAAATGAAATTGCTCATGGTGTAAAAATAAAATTTATAGAGGACTCTGAGGTACATCTATAAATATAGATTTTATGATCTTAAATTATCTATAATTAAACATAATGAAGTTGACTATGTTTTCATGCATGCCCTATAAGTGACCTAGGAAGGATGTTTGAGCTTATGTTGATGTTGTTCCAGTGTTTCATATTATCTTAGATATGGGGAGTGTTGTATACTCCATGATGACCATCTATGTGCATTATGAAGGTTTGAATTTTGTATACAGTATGAACAAAGGTTTATAAGTTGACTATGTATTCATTCATGGTGATTATGTGCATAGAATGTTGTTTGAGCAAAGTGTGCTTAAACAAAAGGGTACTGTAATGATTATTGACACTTAAGGGGGACCTATATATGATGTGTCATGGGTCCATACTTTGAAATAGTTCTTATGTTCCTATTTTACTTGGAGAAGTGTCAAAGAGGTGAATAGGTCTTCATAAGACCTATAAGAGCTAATTTGGCCTAATTGAAAGAAAGTTGTGCTTAAGTGTGGCCCATGTAAGATTACTTAAGGGTTAAGGCATGTGTTGTGACCAATAGTAAATATTTATATATTGATAATCATGATAGTTATATAAATGATCAAACCAAATGTGTTGGTTTGTAGTCATGTTTTGAGATAGTTATGAGTAAGAATTCAAAGTTAAGGCTTGTGTGAATATGGAGCCAAACAAAGAAGAGAAAATTTGAAAGATAAGGTATAGGTTAGTGAGGAATAGTATATAATTAAGAATATCAAACATTATTATCTGATTAAGGTGATGAAGGTGATCACATAGGTCATTGGACCCAATAAGCCTAGAAGAGGTAGAATGAGTGAATATGCTCAAGAGGTTATTTTGAGAGAGTGTGTATGGTGAGTGAAATCAAGGTGAAGGTTATGTGTGCTCGGTGGATGAGTTAAAGGCTGGATCAATTTTATGATGGTGTGTATGACCTACAGGTCAAAATTTTGATGCCATAATAGTGCTCTTGTAGATTTGAAGATTGAGTGTGATTAACGCTGAAGAGTGATAAGTAGAGGTCCATCATAAGAGACATTAATTCAAAGGTGGATGTGTTATTAGGTGTTGTTATGGTAGCTCAACATCTATGGGGTTGTATCTTCCTCACAAGGTGAAGATTTCTAAAGGTCTAGTTGTTGTGGTGGCTTAGCTTGATAGGTATAAAAGCTCCTTGTGGGATTATAGTCTCACTAAAATAAGGGGTGGTAGTTCCTTGATCATTTGTAGCTTCTATAAATTAGATCTTTTTATTTTAGGACTATAGTCCATCTTGTAGGTTTTAGTGGGTTTTATCTCCCAAGAGGGTTTTTCACATAGATGTTGTGTTGTTGTGATATATGTTCTTGTTCATGCTTTGGATGTATGTGATTTCATGTTTATATTATTAAATCAAGTTGATGAATTATGGAATGGTTTTATAATTAAATGTGTATTAATGTATATTGATTCACCCCTATTAATATCTACTTCCATAAAAATAGAGTTCCATTACGTTAGTCACCCATGAAGCCAAGACCTTCTTTTGGGACTATACTTCATATCAGTTATCGATGATGACCTAGTTATATTATATCTATAGTGAGGGAAGGTCATAGTATTTATTAAAGAATATTAATAATATGAAATCAATAGGTATACCATAGGAAATTTATTTAATCAATGCATCTTCATACTTTAACCTCCCAAAAATATCATAAACTAGGATAGCGTAGGACATGACCTTTGGCTTAGCTCCAGCCTTGTGGAGACTGACTATGTGAATGGTAAGGATATCATAATTTAGTTGCATTACATTGAGGCATTGTTTAATTCTCATTAACATCCCTATATGATTCTATATTAAAATATATGATACTATAATTCATGTCACTAAATGTTATGGCCACAAGAATAAATTCAATATCTTTAAAAATAATTGAATTACTATTATGAAATAGATAGTCATCATTCTTGAAGGAACTACTCCTACCTGGAGAAGAAGGACCTACTTGTTCAATCTTTTGTAATACTTTAGGTAGTAATCAATGTCTCTTTATATCCTTTGACTATTTTCAAGATCGAATAATGATGATCAGGAGTATAATTTTCTAATGGCTTGAGCTTTGTTAAATTGTGAGAGCGTAGATAGAAAAGAAATCAAATGTATATAACTTTGAAATGCAAATAATAGTAGCATTGATTGTGTATCCTTTTGAATTACTTATTTGATTAATAATGTTGATGGTGATCCTAGTTTGTGTCATATTAGTGGTAAGCCTATCAACCTTGCATATATTTGGAACAACTTCAAACTATTAATTATAGCAATTAATTATGCCAAAATTGAATTTACATTTAATTTGCCTTTGATTTACCATTAATTTTATATTTAAACCTAAATATTGGTACCTTTCAACATGTGGCTTCCACCTTGGATCTAACTAAGTACTCGTGTGCCCTGAATATTACTAATTTGCTTAGTTAGCTCAAAATTTAGACATGTGGCTCCTTTTGATTGCCTCATTGACTCTAAGATAACATCCTTCCATGATGAATCATCTATGTCTTAGCACATGGAATCTTTCAATTCATAGAGATCTCTTGGGTGGATTTATTCAATTTTGATTGGCTATGGGAATGTCATACATCACTCTCATGGGCAATATTAGATTTACTTGAAAGGTATCTCTCTCAAAAGGCTTTTAGACAATTATGGACAAATTGGTGCTAATCATATGGCTTGGGTGGAGATGTGCATACATTTTAGAGGTGACATGATGGATATCAGATAGAAATAGCTCAATAATGACACATGGTATCATTTCATGGGTCTAAAGGGAACATGCATCATTATTGTGGGCTATTGTTTTTTATTTTACTAAGTGTCATTCTCAAAAGGCACATCACACAACTATATATCATCAAATCTCAATCAATCATCTCAGGTACAATAATGTGTCTAACTTATGAGTTATCATGAGATTTATATGGATGTAATACAACATGGAAATGTGGTCACCTTAGATGAACCCAAGGGGAACATGCATCACTTCAAAAGGCCACTCGAGTTTGGTTGGTTACCATTGAGAAACATGGTGGCATATTGTGGGATTATACACTATGGTGGGATGTATGAGAGATGTGTGGTGGCTTGTATTGGATGAGATTTCTCATAGGGGATAATATCCTAATACAGAGCCCTAAGAATTGAATTCCAATGGCTAGATTCTTGTGAGCCCTCTAGATGATGCCACATATCTCAAAAACTTGGTAGATTTGCTCTAGGTGTGTTTCACATGATGTGATTAACCCTTAAGGCATTGCAAGGCCCAGTGAGGTGGACATATATCCTTTTAGACTATAGTCTAAACATTGATGTCCCTTTAGGCATCATAAACCATAACTTTAATTTGACATATTGTGAGGTCATTTGAGAAACTAAGTTAGATTTTTGAAGATGTCATTTCCCATCTTAGGAAAACTTAAACAAGTTTAAATAAAAACTTTACAATCAAATGCCTTAAACATAATATAAATTTAATCTAATAAAACCCAACGAATCTTGTTGTATTTATGTCTACTAGAGATATAGGTCACACTTTTTTAAAAAAAGCCTATTTTTATATCATCAAACCATCCATGGTCAATAATTCATTACAGAATAAAACTTGAAAAAGACTTGCAATGATTTGAATATTTATAAGTATCAATCCTTATTGTAAAATGAATATTAACCAAAATTCTAGAAACACAAGTGTTGGCATATTCAATCAATTTTACATGCAATCAAATGATTTAATATGCTTAGCATTTTGGGCACTTTTGAAAATTGAAGAAAGGAGGGTCCCCATTCTGAGAATAGGGGAATGTTGATCATCAACAAATGGTGAGATATGGAGGAAAATATTGTATAATTTTAGATTTCAGATATTTTTCTCAAAGATAAATAAAAAATTAGTTATTTTATTTTGATCTTTAATCAGTACCAAAACTATTTTTTACAACCAACGAAAGTCCATAGGCTTGAAATAATGTTTAAATCTTGTAGATAATCATATGATGTGTGTGTGTTTTGAGATTTCTTAATCATTTCCAGTAGATTTAGAAATGATAACTTTCAAGTTTGAAGACATCAAACATGAAATGACTTAAGTAATCTCCAATTGTATATAATTATACTTTACTTAGTTGAGGATGGCTTGGGAATTACCCTATTTATAGCTAAGCATCCATAACCCTGATAGAGAAACATTTGGCTCAACTTTGGGCCTTGATCTACTAATAGATAGGAATTTATATCCATAGTAGATATTGACTAAATCACCATTCATGGAATCTGAAAGTAGTTTATGATTTTAGTTCTTGGTGTATCAGTTTTTTATATACCTACATTCATAAACCAGAATGGTTGGGAACCAAAATTAACTAGGTGTAAGGTTTTGTCAATACATAGTTTGGATGTTATTCACTTTCATATATCAAGTTCTACCCTAAAAATTTACTAGGTCAATTTAAGTGATAATATGATGGTCCAAATAGATTCAAACTCTATTGAAAGCAAATGTTCATTCATCTAAACTATATTACAATATTAAAATGACTTAATATTTTAATGAGAAAACTAAATTCTAATTAACCCTACCCAACTTTTCTAAATTGAAACACTACTAGAGGTTTCCAAAATTTGGATGACCAATGTTTAAAATAAAGAATCCCTTATTCCCATTTCTAAGAGCATACTAACATAGATCAAGACAATGAATTATTATCCAAAAGGACTTATTACTAAAGCTACAACACAACAAAAAATGAATGACAAGTGGGAAGGGAGAAAGAACACAATAGGAAAATGAAGCAGTAAAGTGAGAAAGAACATAATGAGAAAGCAAAGTGGGAGAGTAAAATACTCTATTCCTACCTACTCTAACTATAAATAAACTTACTAACCTTCTAGAGTTTGTGATATAGTGGTAGAGAAATAATGTTTCATGTACTACCCATTGACTAACAAGGTTAAGTCATTCCCTTATAGGTCTTTGAGCCTAAATGCATTTTCACTTAGTATTTTTGATAGTTGATATGGTATAATCTAGAGAGGAGTGAACTTGTCATATTGTTCATTCTTCTCATGGGCCCAATCCCAAAGTAGAACCCCATCTGATAGGTGGAATGATTGAAATTTAGATCATTTATCAAACCATCTCTTTACAATATCTTGATGTTTGCTAAAATTATTTAATGCTTCATCTCTATCTTATTCTATTTGTATTATGTTTAGTATTCAATATTGTACTCTTTCAGCATCTTCCATATATTCATCCATTAACTCATAGGTGGGAAACTTCAATGTAATAGGAAAAATAAGTTTCTATAAGTAGCCCAGTAGGAATAGGGATGCCTTGAGCATATATTTTTATCTTGTTATATCTACCCATAGAGCATACTTTAATAAGGATTGCCATTCTCTAGGTTTCTTCTCTATAGATTTATTGATAGCACTCATCAAAATTTTATTGTAGATTATACAACTCCATTACCCTATAGGTAATATCTTGGAAAAAACTTGATGGTTATTTGATTGTCATAAGCCCACTTGATGATTTCAGCTAACATAAAGGTTGGGCCATTGTCACATACCAAAGACAAGGGCATCCCAAACCAAGTGATGATATGTTATTTTATAAATTTGATGATGTTAATCGCTCTACTATTCTTGGTGGCCACTACTTTAGTCCACCTAGTGTAATAATCCATGGTAGTGAGTGAAAATTTGTGTCTGGTTGAGGAGTTATGATTTATCACTCCTACAAAGTTGAGGTCTCATTATGCAAATGGCTTCATTTCAATCACTAGTTTAAAAGGTATGGTTTCCTTTGTCTCTCATTAATCAAACACTTAAATTGATGACATGTTTCCATATGAGGATGGCCTTCTTTGAATATGGTTGGCTAATAGTAGACTACTCTAAATATTTTATGCATTCTGATATGCCTTGAAGGGTGACTACTTCTCAATTTGTCATGTAAATTAATCATGATTTCCATGGCTTCAACTCTAGAAACACATCTTAGATAGATACCCTCATAATTTTTCCTATAGAGTACTCCTATTTTAGCCATAAAATGAGATGATCTAAAATTTAGGTCCCTTTTCTACTTCCCTTTAAGGTATGGGGGACACACTCCATGCAAAAAATAGTGAACAATATCCTACCAATCACCACTAGATACTTATATTAGTTCAACCTATAAAATGTTAATGCGTGGATCATTATTTGTAATAAGTTGGATTATAACCTAGCCTCTAACTAACTTAGTAGATTTATTATCTATATCATATTCTTATATTTTGGTCATCCACTTCCCTATTCATTCTCCAAGTTCATTTTGTCCCAACATCAACTTGACATTTGGATCAAACACTATGGCATACATCTTGTTCCTTAGGATGTAGTATCTAAATTTTTTGATGTTCTTTAGCAAAGAATATGCTTATTTATCTAGAATAAGATAGTTAAGTTCAATGTTCTTCAATTTGGTGATCATGAAACATATAGGCTGCTTTTTATCATCCCATTTTTGTGTCAAGACAGTGGTAACAATGTGATCAAAAGAAAAAGAGTATAGATTAAATTCTTTGTTAAAATCAAGGCTTATCAAAATAAGAGCTTGAATAATAGCATATTTAATATCTTGAAATTCATTCTTTATTTCAATAGTCCATTCTATCTTCACATCTTTCCTTAGCATCATATTGAGTGGTCTTACAATCTTCACAAAACTAGAGCTAAAATTAACCTCTCCAAAGAAATATGTCAAATATTTTTTGCTATTAGGGATTTCTACCTTTCAAATGGCATTATCCTATCGAGGTTAATAGTCATACCTTCCTAGGTGATTACATGTCCTAGAAGTTTGCCTTTAGTTACACATAAGATACTTTTCTTGGGGTTTAAATAAATTACATATGTTCTTCACTTCTCTAGCACTTGTTCCAAATGCATCATGTGATCACCTCTATTTTTAGAAAAAAAATTTAGATTGTCCATGTAAATAATGATACACTTACCTATTAATCCTTGGAATGCATGTTCCTTTGATCATTAGAAAGTTTCTTTTATGTTAATAAATTTAATGGAATTCATTTATATGCAAATGTTCCCTACTTGGTAGTGAAGGCAATTTTCATTATGTCATTCTCATTCGCTAGGACTTAGTTGTCAGCTAAAAAACCATCAAGGAATGAAATCATTCAAGACCCGCTTACCAACTAAATGACCTCATCCATGGATGGAAATGGATAATTATACTTATTTGAGGATCTTTTCAAGTTTTTGAAATCAACATAGAGTCTAATTTATCCATTCTTCTTTTGGACTGAAATAAGATTTGAAACCCACATGAAGTGCCATATGGGAAATACTGCATCTATAAATTTCTTTAGTTACTTATAAATTAGTGTTTTTAGCACTAGATTCACTAGTATCCATCTTTTCCTACAGGATATACATGCCTCTTTCAAGGGGATAGTGTCATTAATCACACTAGTATCAAATATCTTAAGATCATCACATGAATAGTAAATGAGATCTTTAAACATGGTTAAAATGGTAATGGCTTCCTTTATCTCTTCATTAGTCCAAACTAAACCAATGTTGACACTTTACTCATTCCCAATATTTCCCAAGTTGACTTGCTTATAATCTTTTCCACTCACCATATGTTGTTTAGCTTAATTTATTTATTGATACAAGTCAAACATCCTTTCTAAGGAGATCATGCCCTTGGGTACTCAATTATCCTTGAGTTGGATTACTCCATATTCATTTTCCTTTGAATTTTATAAATAAATTTCATCGTATTTATAAATAATGTGGGATTCAAATATGCTAGAATTACTCATGAAGTCAATTATCTACCTATCATCATGAAAAACTTGGAAGTGTTTCATATTGTATGGCATAGAGGGGAATGAAATTATTTCCATAATAAAATCTTACAAGTTTAAAGGCTCTAAACGCCCTAGGTTTATTTCTATTAAATATAGATCATTTATCAATTAGTTCTACTCCATGAGTAAGGAAAAAATATTAAATGAGTTAAATACTCAATAAAATCCCAATCTCTAAATTTATACTTTCTTAAATAGGAAAGTTTACACTGATATATGTTCCTGACTTGATTAATAACTAATTCTAAATTACCATAGACTAACAATTATTTTACCTATGTTTGATTTCAATTTGAATTCACAAAATATGATATTCATATTATACTAAATTATTAGTACAAGCAAACTATAATATATAAGAAGATAGATACTATTTTCCTTTGGGATTTGTTAAAACAATTATAATGCCAAAACCTTGCTTAGCTCATGCAACATTGAATTAGAATTTATAAAAACCTTTGATTTATTATTTTACCTTTTCATCTACAACAACATTAGTTATTTCCAATGTGTAAACACCTAAGTTATAGGATTGGTAATTTACCTTTTAAATCATGGTGTTATATTTAGTGATCCTTTATTTCATTTTACATTCTCAATCAATCTTGATTTGATTAGGAATCTTGTGTTATGGTATCCACATGTGGGAATAATTGGTGGACATATGTACATATAGGTATTTAGTATAATAATTATTTAATAAAAATACATAAGCCTTAGATATGTCAATGAATTGAATGTTAATTAAATACTAAATTTAGGGTTCATGAGCAAGTTGTATGTGAATATTTAACAATTCACCCACCACTTTCACTTTTTATTTTTCCAATTACACCACTACCTTCTTTGATTTTAGTGAATTTAATCCCAATTTTTCACATATTCCTAAATGCATAATGTTAATTGAAGCACTAGAATATATTAATAAATTATGAAGATTCTTACCAAAAATCCTTATAGTCAACAAAAATTGTGGAACTTCATGCTTACTGTTACACATTACCACATTTGCATGAACTAGTGTAAATTTATTAGAGATAGTATTTTCATTCAATAATTTCAATAGTAAATCATGTTGTTCAGTGATTTGAGTGATTTCATGCAATGTTATGTTTGCCTTGATCTTTTTCATATCTTCCACTATGTTATATCCACCTTTCAATGTTGTGCATGGAGCTTTTGTTGTTGGCTGACTTTCTTTACCTTTATGGGGTGGATGATTACTATTTTTCCTACCATTAGGAGGTGTATCCATTTTATTAAGTAGGGTGAAAGTTTTTAGAGGTGGTTTTTTACCTTTACTTCTCAAATAATATTTATTTCTCTAATAATGTTGGAAAACATGCACTTTTTCAACATTATCTTCTAGCTCATTTTTATCTTGAATGGGAAAATCATAGGTCTCAATCATGAGGACTATTTTTGGAGATATAAAATCATCATTAGAATTTTCATAGCCTTCAGTATTAATTTAATCATTGGGATTCATCTTGAACCCCTCTATTTGGCTTTGAATGACTTCAAATGCATGATAGAATTCAACACAGTTTAGTTCTCCATGTATGGCAGTATTGTTCACTCGACACTAGTTGGGCAAAGTTAACTCTCAAATGTTTGATCTCAAGAAACTTGCTTAAGGGGGGATTTATATTATTTTTATCCCTATTGAATGGTTTGTTATATCTCTAGAAGTTGTAATTTCTATTGGAACCCTCATCAATATTTCCCATTTGTTTCTTGAGATACAAAGTTTTTGAATGGTTCTCTATATAGAATATAATTCTCCCTTTAAAGACTCTAAGTTATTGCTTTGGGTTTCAGTTTGAACATTGGTGTTATTTATGGGAACCAATACTTGACTAATATTATTTTGGGGATGTGCTCTAAAATTCACTTGGCTGAAGAATCCTAGCTACTAGTTAGGTGCAGTGTGGCTTAATGGTAACTGGTTAATTACTGACCCTTGGATTAATGTAGGTAGATTATTATTCATGTTTGGTAGGACATTTAGATAAGGTATTTTTGGGTCATTTTTTGGTATAACAAAGGTAGGATGCCTCTATGAGTGCATTTGCTCCTTAATATGGATGGCTTTAGCATCTTCTAAAGCCAATGTGTTAATATTCAAGGATATTTTCAAGAAGATAACGTCATCAGATCTAAGTCATTTTTGAATATTTCTAAATCCAAATTTTCTATTGGCCTATAAGGTGGGGATGTCAAGCTATACATTTTTTGGAAATATTTATTCAATGTTTTTAAATGTTCCTTTATGTCCCTTTTGAGGGTGGTGAACTATTGATACATAACTCCCAGGCTTACTACCCTACCAAATTGGGCAATAAAAGTATAACTGAATTGATCCCATCCGATGATGGAATCTTCTATCAATTTGAGGAACTAATAAAAAGTCACATCTTGAAATGTAAAGGGAAAAAGGTGGAAATCCATATCCTTATGAATTACATTAAGTAGCCTTAAATATGATTTAAATGTATTTATATGATCCTCAATAGTTACTCTACCATTGTGGGTGTAGAAAGGCAACTATTTTTCTAGGTTCATTGGTAGATCATGCACAAATCTAGGGATATTGATGGATGAGCCAGCTAACTATGTCATGATTGGTAAGATAGGTGGCCAATTTTTGTTAGATGGGGAATCTAGTTGGGTCCTATAATTCCTAAATTTAACATTATATAATCTCACCTTTCTATGAATTTATAGGGAAGTTAAATGGACCTTTGTTTCAGGTCAAGATTTAGTTCTAATCCTAGGCAATTCTAGGATGCATAATGGGTATCAATAACCAAATAGAACTTCAAAAGTAGATTCACGAGTATCAAATATTACAATGATTAGTCAAATTATTATAGAAAATCCTTTAAAAACTAGATCAAATATATTTACCTTGATATTTTAGGATCCCAAGCTTTGAAACCTTAGAGTTTTCAATACCTGCATAATTATTTTTAGGTCTACACATTAGCCTATAAAGATCAATGTTAGAATAACATTCCAATGCATTTATATGCCCAATTTAATTAGTTTAAGAGCATTAAATCATTTAAAACTATATTTTAGCATAAATTTATGCAAAGGTTTACTCAATCCAAAGTGAATTATAACAATCAAAAATTTATTTGTCTAGATTCAATACAAGCAAGGTCTCAACGATTGACCTTTGCACCAATTCTCACAAATATCTAGACTATTTACCAAATTTATATCAACCTTTGCAAATATGATTAAAATAACTTTCAATATGCCTAAAGAGTAGGTTATTTCACCTATCTTTAAGGTTTTAAATAAACTTATATAGAAGATATTTCGAAGTTTATATGAATGACCACTAACTTTGATGGAATCCTTCAAAGAAAGCAAAGATTCATACAAATAATGTAGATATTTACTGTTATTTAACAATATTTACGTACTTAGAAATAATAATGCATACATTTAATGAAGTAAACTAAAATTTCACCAAAATGCATGAAATTAATTGCATATTTTCCTCCTTCTACCACCAATTTTTTCCTTCATGTTGATGCACTTAATGTACTCCATATGTCACTAGGGAATGAGATGAAAGTAATAAGCTCAATTTTAAGTACTAAAGGACATAGTTCTTGAGTTTTATACACAAATACTACTAAAAATAGCAAAACAATAGAGATATAGACACCACTTGTAAGTTTACAAGTAGACCCTATTATAGGGACAGTAGATTAAACAATAGTGACACTTTATTTCTTATTAATCTTTGTCAAACTACTCTAAACTTTTCAAATTATTGCCCAAGCACAAAAAAAACATGAATAATTATAGAATGAGCTAAAATAAAGTGACTCATGGGGTAGATCCAAAGATAACTAGGGAAGGGTAGAAAAGGAAGTTTACTTCAGATGGTTAGATGTGTCAATTCTTCTAACCTCTCTGACAATAACATGTAAAACTAGAATTCACCAACACTAGTGTAATACTCAAATCGAAATTAATGTAGTTGAGAATTAAAAAGAAAGGAGAAGAATATATATGAAAGCATATGTTTCATGAGAGTTACTTATTCACATAAAATTATATAAGCACATTCAACTACAAATAAGATGGAATAGAGTACATAAACCAACATATTTGTTAGCCTATTGTTGAAATCAAACTAATAGATGCATAAATTGATATTATCACCTAGATTAATCATCAAAAAATAAACCATTGATTTATTAACAACTATTCATATTCTCATTAAAATGAGGGGGAATACCCATATATATAGGCCTTAAAATTACTATGCAAGTTCAAGTGGGTCCATTAAAAGATGGCCAAATATAACCAAGTGGCTTTTAGATTTTGAAAAAAAATAACTAAAATTCCACATATTATAAGGGAATATTCCAAATTTGAATTTACAAAGTAAAGTAGAATATTCTTCAAGGCCGTGAAAGAGGTTGTTGACTAGCTTGTTGTTGAGACCTTTGTTTCTCTGCCTCCTCCCTTATCTAAACTTCAATGTATGCTAATTAGTCCTAGTAATTTTGATTAAAATCCAATATAATATATTGAAATAGGTTAGGCATTTATTGAATAACCATATTATGCTCTATAAGTATAGGTCTCAATGCTTCTTCAATAACCTCAGCTCTCTCTAACCTGTGGTTAGAAAAATCCACAATGTTCATCACTTCAATGGAATTCCTAGCATTGGCTATGTATTTTTGGAATTTTGAAACAAATAGTTTCATTTGATCCCTAAACTCATATTCATCCATAAATCTACCATCAGGTTTGATCACCCTATTGACCATAACATCTTTTAGCAATAGGGGAATCCTCAACTCTATTTTTTTCTAAGGATGAAATTACATCCTTAACATGTTCTATCCACGTTTTCAATATCTTCCTAATATTAATCATTATATTTTGTGTCAATATGATGTATTTAAGTGGAAATGTCTTAAGATTTTGTAGCTTATTATTCCTTACAACTCTAGCTAAGTTTGCCAACTTGGCATCATAGAGTGCAAGTCTTTGGTCATATTTAATGACCAAATTAAACTATAGAGTCCCATCCTTTTATCTTTACTTCATGACCTTGTATAAAATAAAGACATTGATGATTACATTTATTACTTACAACATGGTAGTATCTAGCACTATATGCAATGCTTGCTCCCTCAATCTCTTCATCTCCTACTGTATACATTTCATTAAGGCCACTATGGATATTTCATTGGCTTTGACCATAGACATAAGGTCTTCTAAATATTCATCTAATTCACTTATTCTAGCCTTCCTCTTCTTTGTTAAATTGAATAAGGACTTTTCACTATCATGAGATAGAATTTAGATAGATTGGGGTTGTTTAACTTGCCTCCTCACCACTCTTTTCATGGTACCTATAGAATCATCAAATTTCATGCCAATATGTGGTACAAAGAGGAATACCTAAGGTATCTCTTGTCTTCATGTTAGTATAATATATGTGACCCAATTGGGATAACAATAGGAATTGTATTTACTAGAGGTGGTTTAGTAGGGACATTTTGAAATGGAGGTGCTTGAGCCAAGGTAGAGGCTAGATCTACAATAAGAATGTGTGGGAAGTTTTATAGGTCTATTTACCCAATCATAACAAATGGAGTTCTTGTAGGGCCCGCATTTATAATAAATGAAGGCAAATTTGGTGGCACACTCACCTTTGTAGCCATAACACCATTTAATGGGTATGTAGGAAACTGTGGCTTTAGAAAGGTGAAACATTTTTAAATTGGCTTAATGGCATTTCCAATGTAGGGGAACCAATAAAAATTATTTTAATAGTTGTTACTAACTAAGAAGAAGTGGAACTAATAGTTTGACTATCACTAGTGCCTGATGAAGATGCAATATTATTAGTGGAATGAGAAATGAAATGAGGGATGGTAAATCCTAAGGAACTAATAGCTTGGCTTAGGCTAGTATCAACTAAAGAATAAGTAATGGTAGTTGTAGTTGCTAATGATACTGAATATAATGGGAGACCAATGGTAGAAGGAAAAAATGTAGAAATAGTTTGAGATGCACTTCCAATTCAAAAAGAATGCAATGGTGAAGTAATTACATTGGGAGATTGTACTCCAATGGAAGCATGTGGTGTGCTAGTGGAAATGGTAGTAGTAGATGGATCAACTCTTGGAGAGAAAGTAGTTTCTTGTGTTGGAGGCTCTATAGTCAATTACGAAGCTTATGGAGGGGTTTTTGCTCCTCTAATAGTGGTATTAGGATCATTTTTCCTCTTGTATACTTTCTCAATGTTTCTATGGGATAGTGCTTTCACTTCTTCCATAGAGAGCTCAATGCCTTGTTATAATTCCTTGAGGTAAATAATAATAGAGTGAGGTTGACCTAGGCTTCCCAGAATAGCTCCCATAGTATATGTAGAGATTATTATGGTCCCTTAGGATGGGTTAAGCTAACTGATAGATCCTCCTTATTCAAAGTTTGGAGGTAAGTCTTAAATGCTTGAAGTGACAAGTTGTGGAGGTCTGTTTGTCCTATTCCTATCAAGATGAACAATGTCTTCATCTTCTTCATATTTAGCATCAAACATGTTCCCATGTGCTGGTGATGGCTAAGACTTAGAAATATCCTTATTTTTATTCTCCCTATCCATTATCATCTCTAGTTTAATGTTATTCATTACTAAATTTTAGAGTACCACCTCATCATTTAAAGCATCCCTATATATCAACTCATGGAATTATTCTTGATTCTTTTATTTCATTACTACATCTTTCTTAAATTTGAATAGATGCTTGGTAATGACCTAATTGAGATCCCATGGTTTGAAGTCATATTTAGGCAATAGGTATGAATCCCTATGCCTAGTAGATACAACAACATCATGTCACTTTGTAATGTTAGTCCTCTTCTTTCCCTTAAATATTCCATCAACTCTATGAAGAAGTTGATAGGCCATTTCTTCTTCAGCTAGATTCATTGGCATAAACCTTAGTAATCTAAGAGGGGATACTATCACTACTTCCATTATAATAACCGTGTAGTTTGAGTATAACTACTAGCTACCCATGTTTTTTAATGTTTTCATAATTTTAGAGGAAAACATCTACATCTTGCATTTATTAATCGAGTGATAAACCACTATTTATAACTCATATATAATCACTTTGATATTATGTCTAAATATATGAATATGCATTGTAGAAAAGAGTTGAGGCACAACTTTTGGATGTTTAGGAGACCATAAATCTCAACCTAGTTGAGTAGTTTCATAAATTGCATCTAATAATTGACTCATCATAAAAAAAGGGGCATCATTATTGTAAGTGTCATGTATTACATACACCAAGTTATTGTTGATAATTTCCCCAAGTGATGGAATCTACTGGTCTTCTAAGATTATTTACACCAATGAAATAACCATTATGTCTACATAAGTAATGTGTGGACTACCAAATATTTTATTCAAGAGGGATTGGCCAATATTGACTCCTTGTCTAAAATATTAGATGGGAAAGTTTTCTTGATCATCCATGAAAATATTTCTCATTGGGCTAGTCACCCATGAATCCAAAACCTTCTCTAGGGAGTACACTTCATACCAGTTATTGATGATGACCTAGTTATATTATATCTATGGTTAGGTAAGGTCATAGTATATTTTGAATCTTGGTCATACTATGAAATAAAAATGGATCCCCTAGGACTTTTTTTTAATCAACCCATATTCATATTTTGATATCCCAAAAATACCATAAACTTGGTTAGTGCATGGCATGACCTCTAGCTTAGCTATGGCCTTATGGAGTCTAACTACATTAATGGTAAGTATATTATAAACTAGTTGGATTACATGAGGCATGGTTTCATTATCATCAATAGCCATAGATACTTATACATTAAAATATATGCTACTATAACATATATCACCAGATGATATGGCCTTAAGAATAAATTTAGTATCTTTAAAGATGACTGAAGTATTGTTTTGAAATAGAAAGTCATCATTCCTAAAGGAACTACTCTTACCTAGAGTAGAAGGACCTAATTGTGCCATATTTTTAAATATTTTAGGTATAAATAATTGTCTCTTTATATCCTCCTAATTGTGCCATATTTTTAAATATTTTAGGTGTCAATAATTGTCTCTTTATATCTTTCTATAATTTTCAAGATCCAATAATGGTGGTCAAGAGTGCAATTTGCTAACGACTTGAGCTTTGTCAAATTGTTAGAGTATAAACAATAAAAAAATCAAATGAGTATAACATTGAAATAAAAATAATAATAGCCTTAATTTTTTATACTTTTGAAAGAATACTATAATTAATGTAATGTTGATGGTGATCCTAGTTCATTCCATGTTAATGGAAAGATTTTCAACCTTGCATATATTTAAAATAACTTAAAAATATTACTTTAAGTAATTAATTGCATAAAAATTTAATTTATATATAATTTTCCATTGACTTTCCATCAATTTTAGATTTAAATCTAAATATTTGCACCTTTTGACATGTGGATACCACCTTAGATCTAGCTAAGTACTCGTGTGGCCTAAATATAACTAAACTACCTAGTTTTCTCAAAATATAGACATGTGGCACCTTTTGATTACCTCATAGACTCTTGGATATTAACTTTACATGATGAATCATCTGTATCTCACCACATGGAATATTTCAATTCATAGTGAGCTCTTGGGTGGTTCTATTGAATTTTTACTAGATATAGAAATGCCATGCATCACTCTTATAGGCAATAATATCTTTCTTTCCTAGGTATCTCTCTTAGAAGGATTTTGGATAATTATCTACAACTTGGCACTAATAAGATGGATTAGGTGGATACATGCATCCCTATTGAAGGCTATCTCATGGATCTTGGATATAAATAACATGAGGATGACATGTAATGTCATCATATGGGCCTAAAGGGAACACACATCATTCTTATGGGCTATTTTTTGTTCTTATACCAAGTGTCATTCATAGAAATCACCTTGGATAGCTA